>PVKA01041275.1:0-18183 GCA_004027165.1 Ctenomys sociabilis | reverse complement strand
TCAGTGGAATAGATTAGCAGATGCAGAGGCATCTACAATCACACTCAGCCATCTCATCTTCGACAAAGGGGCTAAACAAGCTACCTTGAAGAAAGATAGCCTCTTTAAACAAATGGTGCTGGAAAACATGGCTTTCTACATGCCGAAAACTAAAACTTGACCCAGCTCTATCACCATGCACTAAGTTAAAGTCAAAATGGATTAAAGATCTAAACATTAAAACTGAAACACTGAATCTCCTGGAAGAGAAAGTAGGAGGAACTCTTGAAGACATAGGGGTAGGTAAAGAGTTCATGAACAAACATATATTCGCATGGGAAGCTCTTGAAAGAATCAACAAATGGGATCAACTTTTCCTAAAGAGCTTCTGCATGTCAAAAGAAATTGTCAACAGAGTGAAAAAGACAACCCACAAACTTTGAAAAAATCCTAACTAATAAGCAATCAGACAGTGGTCTACTGTCTAGAATTTATTCCATTTATATTATCTGACCAGAGTGCAAACAAACTAGCAATTAATGACAAAAAAAAAAGCTGCAAAAAACTTGGAATCAAAAGGTAATTAAATAAACACCTTCTTCAGCAACCAACGAGTTACACATGAAATTGAGCAACACATCAAAAACTATCTACAGTCCGATGAAATTTGAAATGCACATTACCAGTATTTGTGGGATGCAATGAAGGCAGATTTCAGAGGAAAATTTAGAGTAGTGCCTCCACCTCTGCTGGGCTCAGGCATAACTGTGCCTTGAGTTCTATCCTCACCACGTCTACATCTGAGTATTATCTCAGAAAAATCAGTAGCCTTAACCCAAGGAAAGCTCCGGTCTTTGCTATTTTGAGGGCTCCAGCTCTCAGCCGAAGAATCAGTGCCAGTTGATGCCTCAGTGAAGGCACAGGGTACACCTGTGGCCCTTGGTGGACTATGTTCCTTGAGGATAGATTAGTAAGTTAATTACTACATTGAATTTTGCATCAGAATGAGCTAGAAAAATGCAAGGAGATGGGTGGCACAGCCTCTGGTTTTCACCCTTACTTATGCCCCAGGGCCACTTCCAAACCTATAAAAGTTCAGGGGTATAAAGTTTTATTAGTAAAAGTAACTGTGAATCCTAGTGACCTACCATACACCATTTTCTTGATAATCATGAACCGCAATGCTTAAAAACTTATTAACAAGGCAGATCCTTACCACATTACAAAAAAAAAAAAACCAAAAAACAAAAAAAACAACTCATTCATCTACCCTTACAATTATATCTATACTTGTAAACATGTAGTGTAGATATTTACATAGAGATATAGGTGAGATAGAGACAAAAGACCTGAACAAAGAGAGAAAGAGAAACAGAAACAGAGAGAGACCAACAGAGAGAGAGTGAGAGACAGACAGATACACAGAGAGAGAAGGAGAGAGAGAGAAAGAGAAAGACAGAGATTGATTTTGCTGTAAAGTCCAAGGTGGCTTTGAGCTCTCTGTGCAGACCACATAGGTCATGAACTTACAGTCATCCTCTTGCTCAGCTTCCTGATTGTTGGTATTTCAGGGCTGTACTACCACATTAGCTGCTGTTATTTTCTTTTTTAAAGAGAAAAACACCAATACCTGATTGCACCCTCATGTAATCCTGGCCTCTCTGAGAGGCCAAAGGATGACAAATGTGAGCCCAGTATAGGCAGGCAGCACTCAGCAAAGGATCTGGGCTCAATCCCCTGGACTGTAGGTTGAGGCCTCAGCTTTATCAGGGAAAGTGTGGGCAACTGGGTAAGTCACCTCAGCTCTGTAATCTGTGGTGTCAGATTGTGCAGGGCGAGGACAGGAACCACGTTAGAGTACTCTAGGAGGAAACAAAATAATCTGACTCCTGAAATAAAGGAATAGATCCAAATTTCACAGAAACATACACAAACAGATAGACAGATAGTTGTAAATACTGTATAAACAACATATTTCAAATGTTTTATTTATTTATTTTTTATTTATTTTTTGGTGGAACCAGAGATTGAACTCATGCCCTTGTGCTTAATAGGAAAGCATTTATTTTGCTGAGCCATCTCCCCAGCCCCTCAAATGTTTTAAACTCTTAATGATTCAAAATTAGATTAAATGCCAAATTGCAACATAAGATTCTGTAAATATTACAGTCAGAAAAGTAAGCAACTATGAATGCTTTCAGTAATTACATTTCCTTGTTGTTATATAGCTATACTATCACCAAAAAAATTAGTTTCTACAAAATAAACCCTTCAGTAGTTGACAAGAGCTTCCCAGTACATTAGATAGCTTAATTAAGTCCCATAGGAACAAAAAATATACAATCCAAATTTTCACAATATAGGGAACTTTTCTGAGATATTGTCACAAAATTTAAAATTAGCCTTGTGTACTTAAAACAAAATCACAAAAATTTCAAAATTTTACCCATGTCTTTATTTTCATTTGTCTGTTTATTTATTTATTTGTTTGTTTTCTCTACTTAGGACAGAGTCTACAGGGTCTCACTACATAGATCGACTCACAGAGATACTCCTGTTTTCAGCCTCCCAAGCACTGGGTTTACAGGCGCTCTCAACCATGCCCAGTCTGAATCCCCATCTCAGCTAGTCCTAGGGGTGGGGCCAGCATGGCACACCAGGTATGAAATCCTGGCCACTGTGCTCTCCCTAAGCAGGGGCTTTAGTCTGCTGAGCTATCAGGCTGGTCCTATTTTTTATTTTTAAAGGGAAAATGACAGACAATGAAATTAAGTTTCAAAACAGCTTAGCAAGAAAGTTACACAATCAATCCATTGTACATAGTTGTCTTACCAGCAGTGAATGAAAGTAGAAGATGAAGCTGTGCTTTCTTGTCTGATCAATAACAGCACAAGACATTCCTTTCAAGGAAAGAAGAGAAGCTGGCTACAAAACCACCTTAACTAACATACAAGCATTCAAATTTTACATCTAATGAAATCTAAGTTTTATAATAATATATTTAAAATATTTAATAAATAAATACAAATTAAGAAATAGCATCTCAGAAAGGAAAAAAATCTCAAAGAAGGAAGATGGGTACGCAAGAGCACACAGGCACTGTGGACATGTGGACCAACTGAAACATCTGGCAGCCCCTAAATACAGTGACAGTAACAGGGTTACAGGGGAGAACAACAAGAGCAGTGCCTACGGCCCTGACATGTAAGGTGTGGGACGGGGTTTCAAGACAGCACTCCACCTGCCCCTTTACTGATCAGAAGGGAAAAGAAATTTATTTTCACTTTAATCAACTTAAATGTGCACTTGAAAATTTAAGGCTGCTCACTAGGAAGTATCCCAAGATGCTATTCTTTCATTTCGTATGTACCTGACTTTCTAGCATTCTCACAGTATTGGTGACACTTTTACAGCCCAGATTGGCTACATATGCATTTGATTCTTACACACTCGAGACCAGCAATTTAGAAATCATCTCCTCTCAGGTCACCCTCCTAACACAAAATATTGATTTCAAAGTTTTAGTCTTGTCTGTGTATTGTTTCCAAACTGAAAAGAAATGATAACTTTTTTTTTAAATAGCACATTTACAAATGTGAAAACTACTCAAAGCAATGTTTCCAAAGGCTTCATACAGGGAACACAGACAAGTATGTAAAATCTGCTGCTTCTAGCACAATTATAAGGCCAACATCCATGTAATCACCATGCAACACCAGGTAACAACTCTGAAATGACACCCAAGATGTGGAGGCAGACTTATTTATATTGATAGGTACCGATTTGAATGATTCCCAAAATACCAGATTTCAATGACGCAAAGAAGGACTTTTTATGGGATTTCAAAGGGGAAGTACAGAGATGGAGCACCTGGTCGGTTTCTACTCATTCTAAAAATATATAATGTAATATCCAAGTTCATCATCACTGACCTTTAGCTGCCCTCATTGCCCCTCTACCCTATCCCACCAAGGCTCCAATAAAATCCCCTATTTCTCTCTCTCCCTTCTGTGTAAACATTTCTTGCTCCGATTGCCCCATGACCTCCTAGGTTGGGCTCGCGGAGTTCCAGGATGTGGCTAGGACTTGCGAACATGTCTTGGCGGCCTTAGTCACATCCAGGGGCAGTGTGCGCTTAATCATCTTCCTCGCTGCTTCTCGTCAAACATTGTAACCTTCCAGTTCTTTGGCTTACATTCTCACACCCCCCTTGCCCAAGACCCCTTGTTTGTTCCCCAATTCTCGTACCCCCTTGCCCAAGACCCCTTGCTTGTTCCCTAATTCTCAGGCCCCCCTTGTTCAAGACCCCTTACTAGTTCCCTACTCCCTTGTACAAACTTCCTGTTTTTACGGGCCAAGATCCTCTGACTAACACCCCATGGTTGCGCTACTGCCCTCCACCCATCCTTCCCATTTCCCATTTAAAGCCCCCCTGATCCCTATGTGCCTTATTACATAAAGGTTTACCACCTTTTAGTTCCTCATGGGCTAAAGCCCCCTGTTCCCCCCCTCACCGCTTTTAGCTTCTGTAATCATGCTTGCTGACCCTTTCCCCAAATACACATGACCTGTTCCAAATTGAAACAACGTGTGTTTTCCCAATCAAATTGTCCCCCCCACCCCTAATGGCCATTTTAGCTTCTGTGACAATGCTTGCTTAACTCTCCTAACTTGTGGTTTTTCGAATATAAATTACTCTGCAGCCCAGCCCTCAGGGGGCCCTTTCTCCTTCTTGCATGGAGAGGCCGCCCGGTGGGTACCACCTAAAATAAAGCGCTTCTTTTCTTTGGACTTGCCTCGTTGTCATCTGATTTTTGAGTTACAACATATAACACTGTAACAAGTTGTTTCTCAGGGGCAGCACTGCAGGAGGATCAATGACCCAGGCAACTTAGAAACTGAAGAATACTGGAGGGTGGAAGCCAGGGGGTCTCTGGGACCAGGCTATACCCACCCATGCGGCCTCAGCCTGGACCCCAGAGCCACACTCAATGTCCTGCGGAGAGAGGGGTGTCACTTCTCGCCCTGGGTCCTGACCAGCATGGTGCAGACCTCGGGGCGGCCTCCCTGCAGCCTGGTGACTCTGCGAGGAGCTGTGCTGTGGTGGGGTCAATGCTGAGGATGGGGGCGGCTGCAGAAGTGTGGACTACACGGAGGTGGCTTAAGGGAGAGGAAGAGGGAACATGGATACCATCGTAGCAGATGCAACAGAATTAAAGTTTAGAAATATAACATTGAAAAGCAAAACCAAAGCCTGAATGCTAAAGGCAGTTTAATAGCTTATACTGTTTGAAATCAAGCAAAGTGAAGGGCACAATATTTAGGTATTTGAATGTATTCTCTTAGAAGGTAGTGACACAGGGAAGTAAAACTCCCGACCTGACCTCAATAAGTTTGTAAAACTGAAGAATGAATATTAGGAACAAACGGAGGTTGAGGGTAAAACTTTATTGGAAAGAAAAGCTTCTGTCAGAGAGGGACAGTAGGGGGACCTGAGCAGGTTGCCCCGGAAGCTGCTTCTTTCTGGGTATTTTTATAGGGCAAAACCATGCGGGACCAAGGTAGAGAAGAAGGGGTCTCACTTAGGCGGATGTGGGGTGGGACAAAACTATGGTCAGCCAATGGGAATACAAGCTTCATGGCTCAGGTAAAGTAGGTTAGGCCCAGGACCAAATGGGGAAGTGAGTCAGATAGTGAGCAGGCATGAATGCAGGACAGAGTCTCTTCCCCTGGGGGAAGGGGGCTAGGCTAGTGACTCACTTGGGTCTTTTCAGATGATTGCTACCTATTTAGCATATCAATCCCAGGTGCTACTCTTTTAGCATTTGTTTAGCCTGTAGTCCTGGTTCACAGCAGGAGCCTCTGTCCCTCCCTGAGTTGCAGACATCTTGTCTCCAGTATTCTGTTTGGAGAGCCTGACCCTTTCTGACTGTCTATAATTTTTCTAGCTAACTTAGCTGCATTGTGTCCACTTGCATTTAGACTGCAAATGTAAATTGTTTTCTGTTGTGTAAAAATGTCCCTCTCCGACAGAAGCTTTTCTTTCCAATAAAGTTTTATCCTCAACCTCCATTTGTTCCTAAAATTCGTTCTTCAGTTTTAGAGAACAAAAACTCATCCAGGTCAGGTTGGGAGTTTTACTTCCCTGTATCAGTTTTTGCAAACCCTTTTTACTTCTGCAGCTCCTGTTAAGATACTGAGGTCCACTGAACAACATAGAGACAAAATCTGGTGAATGCTAGTTAAAGGAATCTTAATCTAGCATATTTGTTATAGATTTTACCTGTATGATTACCTGGGTTTTGTTATCTTTTAGGAGACAACAAATTTTCTAAGAAATTGGAACATATATAATCAAAGCATGAACATTTGAGCTAACAAGTACATTCATAAACTTTTTTGAGACCTAGCAATAATAACTTACTAGCTCTTAGACCTTTGTATTCATGGAGTCTGACAGTTTGTGTAAGAGAGATTTTTACCTACATGTCCCCAGTACAGAAATTTCCTGGACTAGGGACATGTCCCAACTTGCAGGTTTTAAAAAGGACATGTCCTAACTTGCTGCAGTCTGATCTATGTCCCCATCCTGTGTTTCCGCATACTTCTCAATCCTGACAAAGAGGTAAAGAAATTTGCGGAATGCGCCCTGACTGTCCATATTAGGAAACATCCTCACAGCTCAACTTCCTCATAACTATCCCCACCAATAATTGCAAGAGGAGCCATTTAAATTAGCCAATGCCATTCGCTTCTGTAACCACGCTCACAAAACCCCTCCTCCCATTGTCTTCGGGCTTAAAAACACAGACCATGGTCAGCTAGGGTCTCTCGGTCCCTGCGCATTCTGGGAGCCCCTTACATGCATGGAAAATAAAATCCCCTTGCTTTTGCATGAGAGGACGTCTCTTGGAGTCTTTCTTCACGCGGTGGGCTTCTCGGACCTAACAGGTAACCCGCTCCAGAGCAGGTGGCTGCTCCTATTGGAGAGAAGGAAGACAAAGTCCCACCAGCCTATCCACCCTGGGATGGATGTGGATTCTTATCTTCTGAATGTCTCACAAACCCTTCACTTACTCTTTTGTGAATATGTTAATGTTGAGTCCGCACTGACCCAGATCTCCATGGGCAGGGAGACGCCAAGAGACAAGGGTGAGAGTTCAAAAGTTTATCGAACCACGCGTGGGGCCCCACACCTAAAGTGGTTGCAGAGTGCTGAGCTGTCGTTTCAGGCAGGTTTATAAAGGCAAAAACCACAAAATCGGGAGGGGACAAGCACACTATAGAAGCTAATTGCATTGGTTAATAGGGGTTGACCTTTACATTGATTGGCTTGGCGCGGGGGGATTTTACTGACAGAATAACATATTTCTGTAATGCTTGGGTAACCTTGGGGGAGCATCTTGTGGTCGTTAGGGGTTCCAGTAGATGCCTTTTCCCCTTGGACTTTGGTCCGCGATTGTTTAAGGGGAGATTCCGAATTAGATAAATGGGAGAGAGGCACTAGATTTCTGTACAACGAGCTAAGTCTGAGGAGGCTCTCCACATTCCTTTTTGTCCTTCCCCTCCATTACCGTCTGCTCGGATTAAATGGAACTGGCGGACATATACAGAGTGTTCCACCCAACCATAGCTGAATACACATTTTTTTCAGATGCACATGGGTCATTTTCCAACAGACACCACGTACTAGTCCATAGGTCATGTGTAAGTATACACAAGAGAACAAAAATTATCCAACACATGTAATCTGACCACAGTGCAATGAAATTAGAACTACATGACAAAAGAATCCAAGAAAAGCTGAATTCATGGAAATTAAACAACACACTGCTCAGCAATCAATGGGTCATGGAAGAAATTTAAGAAGAAATTCAACAATATCTACAATTCAATGAAAATTAAAGCACAACTTACTGGATTTTATGGGCTGTAATGAAAGCAGTTCTCAGAGAGAAAATCATAGCTATGATCTCATGCATTAGAAAAAAAGAATGGAAACAGATAAACGCCCTAATGTTGCACTGCCAACATTTAGAAAAAGAAGAGCAAACGAAATCCAGAGCGCAAAGACGGGAAGGAATTATAAAGATCAGAACAGAAATTAACTCAACTGAGATGAAGAAAACAATTCAAAGAATCCCCAAATCAAAAAGTTGGTTCACAAAAGACTAAATAAAGTTGAAAAGCCTTTGGCCAACCTCATCAAAAAGAGGAAAGAAAAAATTAAAATACAAGCAATAAGGAATGAAAAGGGTGAAATCACCACAGACACAATGGAAATTCAGATTATCAATAGTTACATTGAGAATCTCTATGCTCACAGAATAGAAGCCACGGAAGAAATGGACAGATTCCTCGAAAGGTACAAATTACCAAAACTGAATCAAGAAGATGTAACAACTCTCAATAGGCTAATAACAGCCAATGAAATATGAAACATAATGAAAAGCCTACCAACAAAGAATACTCCAGGTCCTGATAAATTCACAGCCGAAATGTACAAGAAGATATAATCCCCTACAGCCCCAAACCCAGCGCAGCTTGGCCTGTGAGTGAGAGCTCCAAGCCTGTCACGCCAGAGGGACATTTCCCAAGAATTCTCGGTTCCACCCCATGGTCCGAGACCCAGCGCAGCTCGGCCTGTGAGTGAGGGCTCCAGGCCCCCTAAGCTAGAGGGACGTTTCTCAGCCTTCTGTGGTTCTGGTCCATGGCCTCAGACCCAGCACAAGTAGGATGACCCAGCACAGCCTACCCAGTGAATAAGAACATCCACTATCCTTTCAGGAGCCCAGCAGACCCACCAAATCCCAGGCCCACCCACCTAGAGAATGAGCTGCCTGAGACCGGAGGGCAGACTCTGGAAACTTTCTGGATCCTCGCCCCAAAGCCAGCAAAGATAGTGGGAATTTTCACTCCTTGCTCTACATCCTGATACAGTTGGTGCTTGCCTGACCAGAGAACAAACACAGAGGAATGGCAGGAGCTGCAGCAAAAAGGATGTGAACACAACTGGATCTAGGCCAGTCATAACTGGATAATCTCAAACTTAATAGATAGACTGGCACCCGAATCTCATTACATGCTAAGGTTATAGCTGCACCAAAGCTCTACATGCAAGGTCAGAGGTCAGTGCTATACAAAATGACAAAGACAAGGAGAAAAATTCAATCTCAGGCCTTGAGTCCACCAGTAAGTGCAGAGGACGCTAACTCAACTAAAATGAATGGTTAACAGATACGGAAGCAAAGGAACAATAGCAGAAGGGTATAGGGAAACTCAAATGAAAATTAATTCCTCAAATAAAAAAAGAAACATCTGACTGTATAGCATCTGAAATAAAGAATCAAATCCAAAAACATCTGCGGGATAAACAATGCTCACCCAGAACAAGTGCAGAGAGTACTATTCCAGATGAATTGTATGAATTAACAGCATCTGAAGCAAAGAAACAACAGCAGAAAGGTCATAAAGAATTAAAGCAGAAATAATTTCTGAAATCAAAAAATAATTCATTGAAAAAAAGGAATTATTTGAAGTCATAGCATCTAAAATGTAGAAACAAGTCCGGAAATATACAGAGAAAACCCAACTTGGAAGAACCTCTGCAGAAAAGGAATTGATAACTACCCTTAAAGAAGACATGGATAAAAAAATTGAGGAGATCAGAAATAGGACTGATTCCTTGAATAAGCAATACAGAAAAGAAATAGAACACATGAAACACAGTCAAAGAGATATAGAAGAACTAAAAATATCAATCACGAGTCTAGAAAACCATTGGAGTGAAAGAGAAGACAGTTTCAGATCTTGAAGATCCTGGTGCAACTAGTGAAAAGGTGAGAATGGATCTTTTAAAAACAACAAGAATGCAGGCAAAAATAATCCATCACCTGCAAGATGATGTGAGGATGAACAACGTGAGATTAATTGGTATCAGTGACAATGAAGGAGTCAATACAAATGACATAAAAAAAGAATTTGGGGATAAGTAATCGCAGAAAACTTCCCAATATATGAGAAAACAATCCAACATTCAGGTAACCGAAGCACACAGACCACCAAATAACTTCAACCCAAGTAAAAACACAGAGAGACATATAATAGTCTAGATCCCAGCATAAGAATAATATACTGAAAGCTTCTAGAGAGAAAGAGCACATCACATTCAGAGGACAACCCCTCAGAATTACAGCCGACTTCTCTACACGAACCATGAAGGCAAGGAGAGCATGGAGCATAGTTCTTTAAGTCCTGTACGGAAAAAAAAATTCTAGCCCAGAATATTATACCCTGCAAAAGTCTCTTCCAAAGTTGATGGAGAAGTGAAATACTTCCATGACAAATAACAACTAAATAATTTAATGATGACAAAGCCATCCCTTCACAGGCTGCTGAAAGGTGTTCTAGAGAGAGACCACAATTACCACAACTCCATAAACAAGAATAGAAGGAACCCACTAAACAGGCAGACAATTAAACACAGGACACAAAGGAGTAAAGAGCGGGTAAATATCATGACAAACATAAGTCAACACATCCGAATTATAACCATGAATGTAAATGGACTCAATTAGCCAATTAAGAGAAATAGACTGGCACAGTGGATTAGGAAACAAAATTCAACAGTATGCTGTGTATAAGAAACACACTTAACTCAAAAGAACATTCATAAGGTCAAAGTCAAACGATGGAAAACAATACTACATGTCCCAGCACCTAAGAAAAACGCAGGGGTAGCAATTCTCCTCTCAGACAGTCTCAACTTCAAACCAAGACTGATCAAATGATACAAAGAAGACCACTATGTATTGCTCAGGGGAAACATTCAAAAGCAAGACATAGCACTCATAAATATCTATGCACCAAACACAGGAGCACACAACTATGTAAGAAAAATCTTAAAAGACATGAAAAACCTACTATCTGAGACCACAATCATAACAGGAGACCTTAACCCCTGTTTATCTCAAATAGATAGATCAACCAGACCAAAAATTAGATAGGAATTAGCCGAACTGAACCAGAGCTCGAAACAAATGGACTGGTGGACATATACAGAGTGTTCCATGTAAGCACAGCTGAATACACATTTTTTCAACTACACAGAGATCATTTTCCAAAATAGACTACATACTAGTCCAGAGGTTATGTATAAATATATGCAAGAAAACAGAAATTATCCCATGCATATAATCTGGTCACAGTGCAATGAAACTGGAAATAAATGACAAAAGAAACCAGAAACCCCACTAAACTCATGGAAATTAAACAACACACTAATCAGCAATCAATGGTTCACAGATGTAATTCTATAAGAAATTCAACAATTATACAATTCATTGAAAGTTCAAGCACAACTTACCAGAATTTATGGGATGAGAAGAAAGCAGTTCTTAGAGGGAAAATCACACCTATGAACTTACACATTAGGAAAACAGAACAGGAACAAATAAACACCCTAATTTGCACCTCTGACAGCTAGAAAAAGAAAAGCAAACAAAACCCAGAGCACAAAAATGGGAAGAAATCATAAAGATCAGAGCAGAAATTAATGCAATTGAGATGAAGAAAACAACTCAAAGAATCCCCAAATCAAAAAGTTGGTTCTTTGAAAGACAAAATAAAGTTGATAAGCCTCTACCCAAATCACCAAAAAGAGGAAAGAAAGAATTCAACTACGTGCAATAAGGAATGAAAAGTGTAAAATCACCACAGACCCAGCAGAAATTCAGAAGATTATCAACAGTTAGTTCAAGAATCTTTATGCTAACAGAATAGATGACACAGAAGAAATGGACAGATTTCTCGAAAGGTTCAAATTACCAAAACTGAAATAAGAAGGTATAACAACTCTCAAAATAACAATAACAGCCAACGAAATACAAAACATAATAAAAAGCCTACCAACAAAAACAAGTCCATGGCCTAATGGATTTACAGCTGAACTCTACAAGAAATGTATAAAAGATATAATTCCTACACTCCACAAACTCTTCAATGAAATTGAAAATGAAGCAGTCCTCCCAAAATCATTTCTAGAGGCAAGTGTAATACTGATTACAAAACCAGGGAAAGACATAACCAAAAAGGAAAACTACAGGCCAATCTCCTTCATGAACATAGACCCAAAAATACTCAACAAAATCTTAACAATTAGATTACAACAAATCATCAAGAAGATCATACACCATGACCAGGTAGGATTCATCCCAGGGATGCAAGGATGGTTCAATATTCAAAAATCTATAAATGGAATATACTATAGTAATAGACTGAAATCTAAAAAACACCTGATCATCTCAATTGATGCAGAGAAAGCTTTTGACAAAGTCCAACACTCATTCATGTTCAAAGTCCTCCAGAAAACTGGAATAGATGGACTCTACCTTAGCTTGATAAAAGCCATCTATGACAACCCATGAGCTAATATAATCCTAAATGGGGAGAAACTGAAATCTTTTTTTTTTTTAAATTTATTTATTTATTACAGTGTCTCACTACACATCACAGATTCTTTTTTTGCGGGAGGGGAGGGGCTGGCATGGCATGTGCTGCTGGGGATTGAACCGTGGTCCCTGAGAGGCACTTTAGACAGCTGAGCTATCTTGCCAGCCCAAACTGAAATCTTTTACTCTTAGACAAGGTACATGACAAGGATGTCCTCTATCACCTCTCCTATTCAATATAGTTTTGGAATTACTAGCAACAGCCATTATGAAAGAGGGAGAAATAAAAGGAATAAGAATAGGTAAAGAAGGTAAATTATCGCTATTTGCAGATGATGTGATACTTTACTTTGAAGACCCAAAAAATTTCTCTAAGACACTACGAGAATTCATACGGAAATTCAGTAGCATAGTAGGACACAAAGTCAGTACTCAAAAGTCAATAGTATTCCTCTACACAGATAACAAACACACTGAAAGGGAAACAATAGAAAGAATACATTTTATAATAGCACTAAGGAAAATGAAAAACCATGGATTTTACTTAACCGAGGAAGTCAAGGATCTTTTCCCTAAAAATCACAACAGATTATAGAGGATCTCAAAAATGGCAAAATATTCCATGTTCCTGGATAGCAATAACCAACATCATGAAGATGGCCATACTCCCAAAATTTCTGTACAGATTCAATGCAATCCCTAATCAAACTTCCAGCAACTTACCTCCCAGACATAGAGAAATCATTCCTAAAATTTATTTGGAACCACAAACGACTAGAATAGCAAAGGCAATTTTTGCCAATAAGGACAAGGCAGGAAGTATCACAATTCCTGACTTGAAATTACACTACAAAACCCCTGTGATAAAATCAACATGGTATGGGCAACGAAATCGATCTCAGGATCAATGGAATAGATTAGAAGATGCAGAGGCATCTACGGACACACTCACCCATCTGATCTTGAACAAAGGGGCCAAACAAGCTTATTGGAAGAAAGATAGCCTCTTTACAAATGGTGCTGGAAAAACTGGCTTTCTACATGGTGAGCACTAAAACTCGACCCAGCTATATCACCATGCACTAAGCTAAACTCAAAATGGATTAAAGATCTAAACATAAAAACAGAAACTTTCAGTCTTCTGGAAGAGAAAGATCGAGGACTCTTGATGACATAGGGGTAGGTAAAGAGTTTATGAACAAACATATATTTGCATGGGAAACACTTGAAAGAATCAAGAACTGGGATCAACACTTCTTGAGGAATTTCTGCACATCAAAACTTTCAACAAAGTGAAAAGACAACCCACAAATGTTGAAAAAACTCCTAACTAATAAACAATCAGACAAAGGTCTGCAGTCTAGAGTACAGAAAGAACTACGATATAACAGGGTCTTCAATTTTAAAGACCCAGTTCAAAAATGGCCATCGGAGATGAATACACACTTCTCAGAGGACGAAATGAAAGAAGCAAATAAATATATGAAGAAATGCTCCACATCGCTAGCCATCCATGAAATGCAAATGAAAACAACACTGAGATACCATCTCACTCCAGAAAGAATGGCTATCATAAGGAAATCAACCAACAACAGATGTTGGAGAGGTTGTGGGGAAAAGAGAACACTTCTCCACTGCTGGTGGGAATGTCGACTGGTGCAACCATTGTGGATATCAGTGTGGAAACTCCTCAAAAGAGTAGGGCTAGAAATCCTATTCAAGCTGGCTATCCCCCTACTGGGAATTTTCCCAGAGGAATAGTAACATTAGATTATAGTGATAAATGTGTACCTATGTTTATAGCACCACAATATGTGATAGCAAAATCTTGGAAACAATGAAGTTATCCATCACATGGGTAATGGTTTAAAATGATATGGTATTTCTATATATTGGAGTATTTCTTAGCTGTAAAGAATGATAAACTTGAAGCATTTATATTGAAGTGGATGCCAGTTGAACATATACTCATAAGTGAAATAAACCAGATACATAAGTGTAAATATAGTATAGCCTCCGTAGTATAAATAAAAAGAAGAAATACAAATAGAAATGAACAACAACAACTAAGAACAATTGAGTTAGATAGTTAGGGCAAACTGAATGGCATATACTGCATGGTACTAATTAGCTTTTCTTCTGGATGGTTAACAACCTAAGTTCAAAGATCAAAATTGGAGGAATAGAAGAGTTACAAGGCCAGCCAACATTTTGGCACTAGCCTTTCAAGGTCAGCAAAGACTCAGGGCATAGGACTACCTGTACTCAAAAGCATAGGACTAGAAATCCCATTCAAGCTGGCTACCCCCCTACTGGGAATTTTCCCAGAGGAACTGAGAACATTATATCATAGTGATATATGTGTACCTATTTTTACAGCAGCACAGTTTGTGATAGCAAAGTCTTGGAAACATCCAAGATGTCTGTCACATGCGGAATGGTTGAAAAAGATGTGGTATTTCTATATAATAGATTATTACTCAGCTATAAAGAATGATAAACTTGAAGCATTTATATTGAAGAGGACATCACTGGAATATATACTCTTAAGTGAAATAAACCAGCACACATATGCAAATATTGTATAGTCTCCCTAGTGTAAGTAGTCAAAAGAAGAAATTCAAATAGAATTATACAACAACAACTAAATGAATTAAGTCAGATCGTTTTTTTTTTTTTTTTCTTTGACAGGGTCTCACTATACAGCCCACATTCCTAGTGATCCTCCTGCTTTCTGCCTCCCTAGTGCTGGGGAGGCACCATGCCTGGACTCCATCACAGCCTCAGTAGTGCACAGAAAGGCGCAGCAGGTGTGGCATGCAGAAATTTAGTCAGATAGTTATGGCAAACTGAACAACATATGCTGCATGGTATTAATCAGCTTTTTTTTTTTTTTCTTGATGGTTAACAACCTAAGTTCACAGATCAAGAATTGGAGAAATACAAGAGCCACAAGGTCAACCAACATTTTAGCCATAGCCTATCAAGTTCACCGAAGACTCAGAACATAGGAGAACCTGTACTGTTACATCATGAAACTCAGTTGTGCCCCTAATTTTCATATCAAGGAGATTATGGTGCCATAGAGTAAAGAGATGGATAATCAAGAGTGTGCCTGGGGAGAGTCACATAGAGAGAAAACTTTCTCTCAAGCACTCAGAGAGAGCAAACTGGTCATGACTCATCCAAATGGCTGACAGAGACAAAGGATCTACAGAGTAAGGTACAGGATTATAAGATAAACCCTGAGGCTACTTGACTGACCTCATCCAAAACAAAAGCTGCATTTTTTGTTATATAGGTCTTGCTCTATCTTGGTTTTAACCACCCAGCAGAAAAGTATAAAGGTGAGGTATATAATGCGGGGCCATAATAATAAGTTGAGCTGTTAATGGCTATAGTCAACAACTTCTTCAGATAAGCCACTATTATTGTGGAATGCTGGATTGTGTTGGATTGTGTCAACAATTTCAGACACCTATAGTGGTTTGATCACAATGGAGTGCCTATCTTTGATATATCTAGACAAAAAAAGATGGATACAAGGGAAGAACCAAGATGTGTTTGTAGAGACAGTATAGTTAGGATAAATATGCAGTGCTTCTGCTTAATTCTATGGGAAGCAAGATTTGCCTTAATAGTGGCTGAAAAGTCATTATTTCAGTTTCTAGTACTATGTATGAACAACCAGTAGGAAGAAAACAAGGTAGACAGTATTAATTATTGAATCTGAGATACAATTTAGCTATAGAAAATAAGATATATATACAGGTGCACTCTCTTAAGTTTCTGATTAAAGACAACTGCTATAATAATGTCTGTAAGAACAATATTACGTATGTACCTTGTACAATACCAATACATTATGAAAACAGTCTGAAATGTATTAATTTATTGAATATGTTCTGTTAATTTGTCTTGAAACTGTCTCATTGCTATTTTTCTTCAATGAAAAAAAGAATTCCAAGCAGGACAATTATATTACACATTGGTATCTTCATTGCAGTTGCTAGGTCCAGAGATATCAGAATATAGATAGTCAGGTTGAGTATCCTATCAAATAACTGCTAGTTTAAAAAACCTTCTGATGCTTCTTGGGATCATTGTCTTGCCTATATTGTGCATACAAATGTATGACTTTGACCCTGCCTGCTTCACAGCTTTTCAACTGACCTTCTCATTGTCCATTCCTCAACTTCTCGATTTGCTTTTAATTGTGTTATAACTTTCTAATTGCATGCCCTCTTTTGATTTCTTATACCAGGGAGATTGTATTATATTTGCACATGGGGGTCTGGTTTATTTCATTTATGAGTATATCTTCAAGTGTCATCCACTTAAATATAAATGCTTTAAGTTTCTCGATGTTTATAGCTGAGTAATACTCCATTATATAGAAATGTTACAACTTTTTCTGCCATTCCTCATATAATGGGCTTCTTGGTTGATTTTAGTATTTGGTTATCACAAATTGTGCTCTTATAAACATAGGTACACATATATGACTAATGTATGACATTTTTCAGTTCCTCTGGGAAAATTCCCATTAGTAGGATATCTACCTTGAATGGGATTTACAGTCCTAGTTTTGTAAGGAGTTTCCACACTTATTTCCATATTGGCTGCACCAGTCCACATTCTCACCAGCAGTGCAGAAGAGTTCCCTTTTCCCCACAGCCTCTCTAACATTTATTGTTGGTTGATTTGTTTATGGTAGCCATTCTATTTGGGATAAGATGGTATCTCAGTGTTGTTTGAATTTGCATTTCATGGATGCCTAGTTATGTGGCGCATTTTTTCATGTATTTATTCACTTCTTCAGTTTCGTCCTCTGAGAAGTATGTATTCATCTTGAATGCCCATTTCTGGACTGGGTCTTTAAATTTACGGGCCCTAATACTTTTCAGTTCTTTACAAGTTTTAAAGAACAGATCTTTGTCTGAGTACTTATTAGTTGTTTTTTTTCAAAATTTGTGGGTTGTCTTTTCACTTTGCTGGTAATTTCTTTTGACAAGCAAAAACTTCTCAATAAGAACTAGTCCCATTTGTTAATTCTTTCAAGTGTTTCCCATGATTTCATGTTTGTTCATGAACTATTTGCCTTCCCCAATATCTTCAGGAGTTCTTCGTACTTTCTCTTTCAGGAGACTGAAAGTTTCTGTTTTAATGTTTAGATTTTTAATCCATTTTGACTTTAGCTTAGTGCATGTTGATAGATATGGCACAAGTAATAGTTTTTGACATGTAGAGATCTAGTTTTTCTAGCACCATTTGCTAAAGAGGCTATTATTCCTCCAGTAAGCGTGTTTGGCCCCTTTCTCAAAGATCAGGAGGCTGAGTGTGTTTGTAGAGGCCTCTACATCTTCTAATGTATTCTATTTATCCTCAGGACTATTTCGATGACAATACCATGTTGATTTTATCAAAGTAGCTTTGTAATATAATTTCAAGTCAAGAATTTTAATGACTCCTACTTTGTCCTTGTTGGTCAGGATAGCCTTTGCCATTCTAGGTCTTTTTTGGTTCCAAATAAATTGCAAGAATGATTTCTCTAGATCGTGGATGTATGTTGGTGGCAGTTTGATAGGAATTGCATTAAATCTGTACAATAAGGGCCTGGAGAGATGGCTCAGTGGAATAAGCGCTTCCCTGGCAAGTGCAAGGGCCTGAGTTCAATCCCTGGTTCCTCAAAAAAAAAAAAAAAAAAAAAAAAAAAAAAAAAAAAAAAAAAAAAAAAAAAAAAAAAAAACAAGGA
>PVKA01041274.1:0-18184 GCA_004027165.1 Ctenomys sociabilis | reverse complement strand
GATTACAGGCGTGCGCCACCACGCCCGGCTGGTGTTGGGTATTTTGTGCCAGTAATGAGAGAAGAGTATTTGAGACAGTTTCTATTGTACTTTTCAGATTTTATTTACTCTTTCAAGTTCTTGCACTAGAGAGATAATACAATGTTTGAACATGCAGTTCTGATTTATTTCACTTATGAGTATGGTCTTTAGTTGCAACTATTTACGTATAAACCCTCTAATTATCTTTTTTAAAGCTGAGTAATAGTTCATTGTGTAAAAGTATCACAAATTTTTATCCATTCCTCAGCTGACAAGCATTTGGGTTGTTTCTGAAATTTAACTGACAAATTGAACTGCTATAAAACATGGTGCACATGTACTGTTGTGGTATGATGTTTTCCATTCATTTTGAAAGATACCCAGGAGGGGAACAGCAGGGTCAAAGAGGACCTCCAATCCTATCTTTTTGAGGAATCTGCATACTGATTTCTATACCGGTTGTACAATTCTACACTCCCACCAACAGTGGAGAAGAGTTCGATTTTCCTCACAGCTCCTCCAGCAGTTGTTATTGGTTGACTTTTTGATGATAGCCTTTCTTTCTCAGGTGCAATCAGTGTTTTTTTTAATTTACACTTCTTGAATGACCAATGATGTTGAACATTTTTCCATGTATTTATTTGCCATTTGTATTTCTTCATCTGAGAAGTGTATGTTCCCCTCTGCTGCACATTTTTGGATTGGGTCTTTGAATTTAGGGGGCCTGAGTTTTAAAATTCTTTATGTATTCTAGATACAAATACTTTGTGAGACAGTCAGATAAAATGTTTTCTCAGTTCATGAGTTTTCCTTTTATTCAACTGGTTATTTCTTTTGGTGTTGAAACTTTTCTGAAAATGAAGATGAAATCTCAGTTGTTGATTCTTTGAAGTATTTTCCAAGTTTGGTTTTTGTTCATGAATTCTCTACCTACCCCTATGTTTTTAAGATTTCTACATACTTTCTCCTCCAGGAGATTTAGTGTTTCTGTTTTAATATTTAAATCTTTGATCCATTTTGTAGTTTAGTGTATAGTGATAGACATGGATCTAATTTTAGTGTTTAACATGTTGAAAGCCAGTTTTTAAAGTGCCATTTATTAGAGGCTATCTTTATTGAAGAGAACATGTTTGGCCCCTTTGTCTAAGATAAGATGGCTGAGTGTATTTGTAGTTGTGCCTGTAACTTCTAATCTGTTCTGTTGATCCTCGGGTCTGATTTTAGCCATTATCATGCTGGTTTTCTCACTGTAGCTTTGTAGTATAATTTCTGTTTAGTGACTATGATGCCCCTGACTTTGTCTTTGTTGCCAAGGATTGCTTTTGCTATTCTAAATCTCTTCCAGTTCCAGAGGAATTTTAGGAATATTTTCTTCAACTCTGTGAGGTATACTAATGGTAGTTTAATTGGGATTTCACTGAAACTGTATAAAAATTTTGGGAATATAACTATTTTTACGTTATTGGTTCTTCCTATCCAGGAGCAAGGAATGTATTTCCACATTCTGAGATCCATTTTGATCCTTTTTCTCTAAGTACTGTAATTTTTGCTATATATATATCTTTTACTTTCTTTGTGAGATTTATTCCTAAGCATTTAATTATTGGAGTTGTAATTGTGAAAGGCGTGATTTCCATAATTTCTCTCTTGGTGCATTCGTTGTTTGCGTAGAGAAATGTTAATGACTTCTGAATGTTGACTTTGTATACTATAACACTACTGAATTTGGTTGTTAAATGTACAAGCCTCTTGGTGTTTTGGGGTCTTGTATGTCATGTAATCTGCGAATAATTGTTATGCCACTTCTTCATTTCCAATTACTATTCCTTTTATTTCCCTGTCTTGTCTAGTTGCTCTGGTTAATGCCTCCCAAACTATACTGAAAAGTAGTGGTGATAGTGAATGTCCTTACTTGTTTCTGATTTTAAGGTGAAACCCTTCAGTTTTTGTCCATTTAGTATGTTGTTCACTGGTGGTTTGGTATAGATTGCTTCTATCAGATTGAGGTAAAGACCATCTATTTTGATTTTCTGTAGGGTTTTATCATGAATGAGGGTTGGTCTTTGTCAAAAAACTTTTCTGTCTCTATTAAGAGGATCATGTGATTTTGGTCTTTACCTTTGTTCATGTTTATGAGGTATGCCCGTAGATAACCTATTATACACTTCAAAAATAATCATTCATTTAGTGCCCATTTAAGAGATGCATACTCCTAGATAATTTGGTTAGGTCATCTTTGATGATGCTCAAAGATCTTTTTCATGTATATTTTAAGTTGTTCATAAGGTGTATTACACTTATTGATTAGAATATATTGAACCATTCTTACTTCAGCAGTGATGGGAGGGGATGGAATGAGGTTCATCCTGTGACATCATCAAAGTTCCTGCACTGTGGGTTTTAGTGCAGCCTCCACTGCAGATGAGAGAGGGCCATTCACAGCTCAGAAAGGCTCCAAGCATGATGGCAGTGGGACAAAACTCTGCAAGCTTCAGAATGGAGCGGGCACTTCTATTTCTCCAACTCTGACTTGGGATCTTAGGTTGTTAACCCACCTTTGACAGGTGTAGACAAAGGAAGGGTTGTAGAAAGAAAAAATCATGATGTGTGTGTATAGACAGTACAGTTGGGATAGATAATGCTGAGCTTCTACATAATTCTATGAGAGGCAAGATCTGCACTAATGGTGGTTGGACAGGATATTATGTCGGCTTCTAGAACTACGGTCATCCATTAGGAAAATAATTATTGAATTTTTGATATAATTCAGGTATAAAAAATAAGATAAGTAAGCAGCTACACTCTTAATTCACTGATAAGAGATATCTGCTAAAATAATATCTGTAAATATAATATCATGTATGCACCTTGTACCAAGACATTAAGAAAACAGTATGCAGTGTATTAATTTATCGAATCTGTATTGTTAAGGTGTCTTGAAACTGTCTGATTGACATTTGTAGTTCAATAAAATAAAATAAAAAATTAAAAAAAATTCACGAAATGGAGGGGGCAGCATAGGGCTCAGCAGGACCCCATGAGTTCTCTTCATGGGTGCAGGCCCAAGTTCAGCTAAGCTCCCAAGCAGGCGACAAGGGCAGGGCAGTTCCCTGTAGCTGTCCAGGGTTTGCCTGTCTTCTTCGTACTAATTATTTGAATTTAATTTTCATGTATCTTTTTGTTTGATATTTAATCTGAAAATATAGATATTGATTTTTAGACCTTTGTTTACATCTAATATAAGCATTTAGCATAATATTTAATTTATACCCTGTAATTCAGTTATTTTGTGCTTAGCTACTTTGTTACTTATGTTTGGAATATTTTCTATTGTTTTCTTTATTTTTTGACCATAGAGAATGATTTAGTACTCTACAATTTTTAATTGTTTGAAATTTTTCTCAGATACTTTCTTGTTATGAGATCTACTTTAATTGCTTTGTATTGAGAAGAGACATTTTATGTAACTCAATTTCTTATATTTCTGAAGACTAGTTTTATAGGCCTAAGTATGATCTAGATGGATGAATATTCCATGTATACTTGAAAGGATGTTTATCCCATCTATAGGAGGCTAAATAATGGCCCCAAAAATACTAGGTCTTAATCCCTGGGATCTGTAATTGTTGTCTTATTTGGAAAAAAGATCTTTTCAAATGCGATGAAGGTGAGGACCTTAAGATAATTATCCTAGATCATCCCTGTGCACCTCATATAGCCACAAGGTCCTTATTATCCTTCTAAGGATTATGACAGGGAAGCAGAAGAATCACAGAATCTATGACCATGAAGAAGAGGTTAGAGTGACATGATTGCTGCATGTAAAGATGCAAGGAATCCAGGAGCTGTGCAGTGTGGACAATTCTGGTACCTGGAAAGGCAAGGTGCTGATTCCTTTCTGGAGCTTCTGCCAACACCAACATACCAGCGCCATGAGAATTCTGACCCTTGCTCCTAGAAGGTAATATATGTTTGTTTATATCTTTAACTATAAAAATTATTATCTGAGTTTGTAATAATTTGTTTCAGTCACAACAGAAAATGAACGCATGTAGGCTGTTGTGATTGTTTTTCACTGAATTGCAATTCTTATGATCTCTTTCTGAATTAATAAGAGGATCATAATTAAAGGTTGGTTTTCAGATCAAAGCAAATGCTAAGTAGAGAAAGAACACAACCCAGACCCTGTATTAAGTAAATGCTCTGCAAATATTGGTCCCTTCGTTGACTTCATATGTTTGGAAGCTCTACATCATACAGAACTCAAACAGAGTAGATGGCAGTGGTAATAGTGCGGTGCAATGACAAACCACTTATGGAACATTTATTGTTACTGCATATGATTGCAGTACATCATGATTATATGTGGGGAGCTGGTACATGTACACAAAGCATTTAATTCATTTTACTCCCCTTTACTTTCCACTCCCTCCCATCTCCCTGCACCTCTTGCAGCAGTCACAGATGTGAGAGCAGTCAGGGATGGCTGTGATGATTTAGGTATAAGTGATGAGATCTCGGTTGGAACTATGACAAGAATAGAAAGAAAAGGAAAAGTCCAAGAGATATTTCAGAGGAGTTGCTGGACAATTGGATGTGGGGAACAAAGGGAAGGGAGTGCCAAAGATAGCACAGAACAAACATGTCCATGCCAGGGCTAAATTAGTCTTTTTTAAACCTTTAGGACCTAGAGAATAAGGTGAAGGGTATTGTCATCTCTGACTCCGAGGTAATATACAAAGCCTCTATTGCTGGTGGTTTGGATGACCTTCCTCTGAGTTGCTTCCATCCTCTGTAATAAACTCTCCACAATGAGTATATCAGAAATGGCTCAGGACAGTGGTTTGCAAATTGTAGTCAGTGACCTGTTAGGTGTCAAGAGATTAGAGGTAGGAACACAGCAATTTCAAAATATGTGGTACAGTAGGAAGAAAAGAGAGCAAAAAAGTGTGAATTAATTATGCTAATGGTAAGAATTATTCCATTTTTATCATGTATGCAGACTGCACTGAAAATGTATTTTTTGGAAGTCACTGTCAAAATGTTTGAAAAGTCTAGTATAAGAGTTATTGACCTATCCATGCCCTTTATGCACTACAGGGGAAGGCAGGCTCCAGGGAGATGCAGGGATCATGAGTTCTTTTCATTCTTCACTGTCAGAGATGGATCTCAGGCGAGCAGGAGAGAAATCATCACTTAAATTCTTTATTAATTGACTTTAACAGGGAAAATTCATTAAAACTACATGTTTATGAGGTATGCCCTTAGATAACCTATTATACACTTCAAAAATAATCATTCATTTAGTGCCCATTTAAGAGATGCATACTCCTAGATAATTCAGTTAGGTCATCTTTGATGATGCTCAAAGATCTTTTTCATGTATATTTTAAGTTGTTATAATCCCCATATTAATCAATTCTATCATCATCTACACTTTAGTCATAGTTTTATGATATCTAGACTTCATTTATAATTAGTTTTATTTAAACATATTTACAACATCGCATGAATTTTTATATGGTTTCTAATTCATTTAATATGTAGAGAAAGGTGAATCAGTAGCTAAGAAATTTATTCAACAGGGAGTTGGGAATAAAGCTACTTATGTCCTGTGAGCAGATTATAATTAAGTGCACATGCATTGATTTGATTTTGGTTACTTTAATTCTTATAAAGTTGAGGAAAGCTTATCCTGTAAGAGTATAATAGAGTAGAGTGGTTGCAGGAACACTACAGTAGAATGGTATTAAGGTTATTATCATTTTCAGAGCCCAGAATAATATAAAAAGCACTCTGTATTTTTTAAAATCACAATTTAACTCAACACTTTATGACATGTTATAAAAGCTGAATGGTTCCTTTTGCTAAGGATATTTTTTTACAAGTGTCAGGAAAAAAACTGTGGTATTCACATTAACAAACTTTCCTTTGCTTGGAGAAAAGAATTAAAGACAAACCAAAGGACATTTTCAGAAAAAATCAAGTGTTTAGAAGTCTATGACTCAGTTCTTAGGTATGTATGCTTTCTAATGTCCTAGGAATTTAATACAGAAATTAAAAAGATTTTTAGTGGCAGTCTGCTTCAAGTAATTGCTCTTGTTCCTTTTTGTCTTACTTAAAATCAATGTTGGGAATTAAATTATGATTTGAGAAAAAAAATATTACCCATATGAATGAACGTAGGGCTGGCCAAGTAACTCAACAGATTGAAATGCCTGCTTAGGCAGCTGCAGGGGCCAGGAGCTTGATCCCCAGGCCTGCCCTGCTGGTCCCACCCCTGGGGCCTGCTGAGACAGTGAGACTGGGCGTGATGGTGCAGGCCTGTAATCCCAGCACTCGGGAGGCTGTAAACAGGAGGATCACTACAAGTCCAGTTTATGTAGTGAGACTCTGTACACCTTGTCTTAAATACAAAAAAAGAAAAGAGAGAGAATGAAAGGAGATGACTAAACGATTCTTATTCAGTGTGATATATAATGCAACATTGTAAATTGTTATATGCCAGTAAAAATGCCATAAGTGGTAGATAAAAAAGTGATCCCTTAATAAGGCGTTTGAAGGTATAAAACACTTTCAAATATAAGTTTCAGAGTGCCAATTACCTTTGCATAATGTTTTTCTTCTTACTTTATGAAAACATGAGTGATTGAAACCAACAACTCAGAACACTAATTGTAACCACTTAAAGACAAATTAGTAATAGAAGGTAAATTTCTTTAATAAGCAGAAAGTAAGTAAAATGAAAACAAGTTATAATATTTAATAAATGTAATAAAATTGAACTTTAAATTAATGCAGGATAAAATACAGTTTAAGACGTGGACATTTTGGAAACTTTCACATCATAGTGACTCATTGTCTCAAGCTTAGTTTTTAAACAAGCATGATAAATTTCAATAAGGAGATTGAAAATAATACATTTTAAAATTAGTTCTTATTCTAATGAATTATAAGAATCTTGGCAGCATAAGAATGCTAGGTGATTTGCTAATCCAGTTTTATTTACATTTAATTATATTACTAAAAAAAGGTACAGGAGATAATTTTTTTCCCATTTTTTTAAAATTTAATTTTATTTTGAAAAGCAGAAATAAATCAAGGACAAAAATCGGCAATTAAGAAAGAAACAGGGCAACATATGGTGGGACATTTGTTACAGATTTTCAAACCAAGAAGAGCTGATTAACAATGGTTGATATATTATCTATTTTTTTGTCATATCTGTTGCTCAAATTAACAGATATCATTATGTAAGATTGGACATATGGTTGAATATTACCACTTGCTTTCAAGAAACCTAAAATTTTTGTTCTCTCTTTTTTCTTTACCTTTTTAAAAAAGTGTTTGTTTTAAAGAGAGTATAGTAATAATTGATATGACATTAGAAACAGAACACATTTACGAGGCCAAGATGTCAGGTATTCAAGCCTGGTTTTTGTATTACACATTGCTGTCCTTGATCATAGTTTCTTTTCTTTTAAATGTGTTTAATGCAGGGTCTACAGGATTTCACTATACAGATTGGATTTATAATGATCCTCCTGTTTTCATCCTCCCAAGTGCTGGGATTATAGGCCTGTCCCACCACACCCAGTCTCAATCACCCAGTCTCAGTGTGCCCCATGGGCAGGGCTGGCACGGCAGGCCTGGGATCCAACCCCCAGCCCCTGTGTCTGCCTAAACAGGTGCTGTAATCCACTAAACTATCTGGCTGGCCCGGAGGTTGATTCTTTACAAAGCAGAATCTGAAAATCAGTCTATCTGTATTTATCCATCTATCCCTATCTACATATTTGCATATGTATGGAGAGAGAGTGAGAGAGAGAGAGAGAGAGAGACAGACAGACAGACAGACAGACAGAGAGACAGAGAGGGAGAGACAGAGACAGAGAGACAGAGAGAAAATCACTGAGTCTGAGGTGCATAGTGAGACCTTATACCAAATAAATAAATCCTTTTTTTAAAAATGTATTTAGGACAGGGTCTACAAGGGTCTACAGGCTCTCACTGCATAGATCAGACTCGTAGTGATTCTCCTATTTTCAGACTCCCAAACACTGGGATTACAGGCGCTTGCCACCTTTCCCAGTCTCAATCCAGGGGTGGAACCCCAGCCACCGTGCCCTGCCTAAGCAGGTGCTTTAGCCCATTGTTGGTATCTGGCCAGTCTGATAACTTCTTTTTAAAACCATCTATTAAAATTCACAACAACACTGAATTTATATAATGGCCAGAGGTAATTTATTATAGTGTAAATTATGTTTTCTTGATAACTAAGGGCAAGGTCCTGTAGAAAACATTTTCTTAATTCATATACCTATAGATATAGATATAGATGCAGATATAGATATATATCTCCCCTCCCAACCCCCATTCCTTTTCATGGGACTTAGTGTTACCACTTGTTAACAAGTGAAGTTTTGAAAGGATTTAAAAACAAATCAACAGACACATTGGGACATTGGTTATTTGAAACTCAAGTTTGATAAATGAATATTCCTGGATATTCTGACGTTGTGCCAGATGTCTTTAAGCCTAAATTACACAGCTATGTTTTTAATGTAACTTTGAGGTTTGCCAAGAGATACTTTTTTGCATTGTTGCCCATTCCTCTATTCAAAGGTCTTGTCTATAGAGGGGTTGCTAGGGGGCAGTCAAGTCTTTTGCACTGCATGAATTATACCATTAGGTGTCTGCCTACGGATTGATTTGCTCTCAAGATCTAAAATATAAACACAGCTGAGAGGCAAATCCCATGACAAATGAAAGGTCTGTGCAAAGATCACAGACAGCATATAGCAAAATGGGATTGCTAAAAACTGCACTATCCTCTAATATACACCTGATAAATGGTCGACTAAAACTGGAGTTTGGAAGCCGGGGAAGAATTTAATGTTGCTGCCTTGGGCTTTGAGACTCACTTAAGCCAAAAACACAGCATCTACATTGGAGGCAGTAAGATTAATGCATTCAATTAAAAGTTCAATGTACAGAAATTTGGAGTAAGAAGAGTAAACAATAAAACTACAGTAAGGTTAATGCATTAAGATATTCCTCCATAGAATATTATTGAAAAAAGTCACAGGAAAAGTCAGCCTACCAACTGGGGGGAAATACTGTAAGCCATATATGTGATGAGTTGTTAATATATAACTATAAATGGAATGTATGGCATTTAAAAATATGATAACCAATGAAAAATAAGTGCAGGGCCTAGATAGATATATCTCCAAAGAAAATAAAAAATGGCCAGCAGGTATATGAAAAGGTGTTCAAGATCACTGGTCATCAGGGAAACACAAATCAAATCTACAGTGAGACTACTTCATTAACCTATTAGGACACACTTTATCAAAAAGGCAAGAATCAAGTTGACAAGGGTATGAAAGGAGAACATTTTTAACTGCTGTTGAGAATGTAGATTGTTACAGCCATTGTGGAAAATGATATGCTGGTTACTAAAGGAGCTATAAATAGAACTAGATTACCACCCAGCAATCCTTCTTTTGAATATATGCCCCAATGAAATAATTCTGTAATAATATCTGTATTTCCAAGTTCTTTTCAAGATTGATCACAATGGTCAAGTTATGGAAACAACTAAAGTGTTCATCAAGGAGCACAAAATACACACACACACACAATTTGTTATTCCTCTGCCTTGAAAAGGGGATACTCTTTTTTATTTTCTTTTATTGCTCTCCCTAAATGGTTTGCATTTTGGTTTTCCCACATAAGAGAAACCATATGATATTTAAACTTACATGTCTGATTTATCTCATTTAACATTACAATCTCAGGTGCATATATTTTCCTAAAAATGATTAAATGAATTGTTCTTTAAGCAAAGTAGACAGTGAGATAAGCTTTTGCAAAGGGGAAGGGACTAAAGGATGGAAGAGGAGAGTGGAAGGGAATAAAAAAGAAGTATGTTATGTCCAGGTACCAACTCTCCACAATGAATGTAATCATTATGAACTGCAAATATGGACTGTAAACAGTAAAAATGAAAAATAAAGGGAAATAGAAATCCTGAATTTGTGACTTTAGTGAACCTACAGCATGCTATTGTTAAGTGAAAGAGACCAGGCAAAAAGAAAAAAAACAAAACTATGCCATGATTTCAGTTATGTATGGAATAGGAAAAGAGGTCAAATTCATAGAAACAGAGTAGAACCTTGGTTATTAGGGATCAGGAGGAGACCAGAATGGAGTGACATGGTCAAAGGGTGTTGACTATGTTAGATAGATACCTTTAGGAATCTAATGCACACCCTCAGAACTGTAGTTAGCAAGATTCAGCTATATACTAGACATTTCCCAAGAAAGTAGATTTCGGGTAATGTTATAAAAAATATGTGAGATGATAGAGATACTGATTTTCTTGACTAACAAATACTTTATGATTTTTATGTATATAAAAAAATCACATTTCACCCCTTAAATATATGAAATAAAGACATGAAATAGCATACCCAACACTGCTAAGGATAAAATAAGGGGGGAAAATTAATTGTACTGTTTCTGTGTTTTTCCCCTAAAAAGATTCTTGAAATTATTTTTAAAATACAAACTATTATCATATTACAAAAGTGACATTTCTTGTTATATAGGTCTTGCTTTAGCTGGGTCTTAACCATCCAGCAGAAAAGTATAAAATTGAGGTAGAAAAAGTAAAGCCACATTAATATGCTGAGTTGTAAATGGTTCAAGTCAACAACTTCTGACATTGCCAGTCATGAAGATAACCCACTACTATTATGAACAGTTGGACTATATTGGAGCATTTTGCCAAATTCACGTACCCACAATATTTATATGGCAATGGAATACCCATCTCTGATAAAACTAAATGAAAAAGGGGATACAAATGAAGGACCATTTGTATCTGCAAATACAAAATAGTTAAGATTGATATACAGCTCAGCTACTTTCTCTTAATTCAATGAGAAGAAAGATTTGTACTAATGGTGTTTGGACAGGCTATCATGTCTGCATCTTGTACTATGAATAACTACTATGAAGACAACAATATGGAATGTATTAATTATTGAAACTGCCCTATTAACCTGTTTTTTTTTTAATTTTTGTTTTACTACTAACCTGTTTTGAAACTGTCTCTTTGCTATTTGCTTCTCAATAAAATTAACAAAAAAAAACCACAGTGAAATAATCATACACAACCACAAAAAATTATTATCATAATTAGTAAGTATTACACAATAGTAATGATGTATATTCCAGAAAGAGTGCATTGCGATATTTATTTTTTAACTTAATTGATTTAAATCAGCCTGGTGTATACAAATTTAAAGGCATTGGGACTAATTACTAAAAAATCAATATATTAATTTTCCAAATGTACTGCTATCCAACTATATTGGAATTGAGCAGTCCGCAGTCCATTTGACCTTTCTTTCTTTCTTTCTTTCTTTCTTTCTTTCTTTCTTTCTTTCTTTCTTTCTTTCTTTCTTTCTTTCTTTCTTTCTTTCTTTCTCTCTTTCTTTCTTTCTTCTGATGTGTTCGGTTGTTGCAGGGTCTCACTATGCAGCTTGGACCTGAGGTGATCCTCCTGCTTTCAGTGTCCCCAGCTCTGGGATTACAGGCATGCACCACAATGCCTGGACGCTATGGCCAGTTCAGCACCCTGAGGCGGGGTTGGCAGGACATGTGGTGCAAGGATCTATCCATGGATCCTGAGCTTGCCTAAGCACGTGCTTTAGTCCACTGAGCTATCTTGCCATCCCCTTGACTATATTCTTTACTCTGAAACACAGAAGCCTAAGTGGCTTCTGTATATACTACCAGTAGTAATTAGCAGAAAGTAGAGATAGCTGCTGAGGACAGCAGCTATAGCTTTAAGAAGATGAAAGAAATCACAGTTAGGACCTTGGCTGCCCACACCGTCAGTGACTGGTTTGAAGGAAGTTGCCCACAACCACACAGAGCCCCCATTTGCCACGTGCTGAAGCCGGCTGTCAAAAGGGCCTTGGTGGCTCTTTTAGGTGCTCTGCGTGTGCTGCTTATTGGCAGAACGTGCACTGGAATCTTGCTGGCAAGGAACTCTGGAACATTGTATACTAGAAACTTGCCAAGTTGTTGTTTCAGCTGCTGCTGTTGTTGTTCCAGCTCCAGTATGATGCACAATGGAATGGAGAAAGTGTGCTTGTTGCTTCTCTCAAAAACACATCCAGCCCAGCTGAGGGCATGGGGTAGACTGAGGGGGTTCAGGGACCACTAGAGTCAACATCTAATGTTCTCAGAATCTCACAGTTGAAAGGAAACACCAGCATAATCCAAGTTGATGCTATAATTATGTACTTTTAATAGTCATAAAATGTATCTTACACACTATAACCACATCATGACAGGATTCATTCTAACATTTAAAAGGGAATCTATTCCAATAAACTTTGCAAACTGTAAATAAGATAGATACACAATGCACTTAAGATACGTACTCTTCTGAACATCATAGCTTAGTCTAGGCTAAATTAAACATGCTCAGAACTCAGATTAGCTTACAGGTGGGCAAAATAGATCATATTTACTAAAAAACTGCTAGCAATACAGTACATTGTAGAATATTGGTTGCTTTCCCCCATCATCATGTAACTGGCAGGAAACTGGCCCTGTTGTCACTGCCCATCATCTTGAGAGAATCTCACAGTGTGTATTCTGAGGTTGACAAGAAGATAAAAATTCAGAACTCTAGGTACACATTCAGCTGAACTTTCATGGATTTTGCATCCTAATGAACTTGAACGTCATAAGAAAAGCCATAGTAAGTCAGAGATTGCATCCTTATCTTTTTCAAATGCTATTTTGCCTGATTTGTTTGTTAAAGTATTACATTAACTCTTCAACAACACTGTTTATACAAGTGCTTAAAATATTAATATATGTATTATGACTATCTTAAACATACCCATTTTATCTTATTATCTGTAAGAGTCATAATTATGACACAGTGAAAATGAGGGTCAATCAAAGAGTAAAAATCATAGTTTACACTAATCTTCAAACATTATCCCTGAGGTTATATGTAACTAGATTTTAATTTAGATATGGTAGAACAAATAAAGTTCTCAAAATTATTGTTTTGGTAATAACACAGGATTTATAAACATTCTGTTTCTTATCCTTCAAAGGCCTTTGTGAAAATACCTTTTTTCTGCAGGCAGGCATAGTAGTGCACACCTGTAATAGCAGCATGGGAGAGGTCAAGACAGGAGGATCACTGCAAGTTCAAGGCCAACCTGAATTCCAGCAGGGAGACTATCAAAAAATGCTTTTATCCATTAGTGTTCCTTATTTCCATATGATTTCCTTGTTATTAGAATGATAAAGGAAATTCATACCTTTTATAACTTCTCACAAACATTTTCACAGATCACCATGACATTAAAAAAAAAAGTTTTTAGGGAAGGGTCTACTGGGTGTTCAGGGTCTCACTACTAGACTGGATTCGTAGTGATCTGCCTGTTTACAGCTTCTCAAGAGCTGGGATTGACAGCAATTGAGGCTGGGATTGAGGCTGGGCGTGGTGGGACACTCCCCACCACGCCCAGCCTCAATCCCAGCCTCAATTGCTGTCTCAGTGCACCCTAGGGGTGAGGCCAGCGCTGCAGTCCGTGGGATTGAACCCCTGGCCCCTACTTGTAGGCGCCTGAATCCACTGAGCTCTTTGGCCAGGCCTTCCACCATGACATTCTTACCTTTCTTTCATGATACAAGAGAACAAACAGAAACATAATGTTAAATTATTTTTATGCAACTTAACATTACCATTAACATGGTAGTGAATTTTGACAAGCTATTAATATTGGTCGGTTTATATTTTTCTTTTACCTCAATGGAAAAGCACTTAACAAACACTTAACATGTTCTATGTGCCCTGAATTTTATAATCAAGCCTTGTAACACTTCAATTCTATCTTCATGTAAACATTCATTATACTTTCTGTCTTTGTGCTTATAAAATGATAATCAAATAATTATTATAACAATGTAAAAACATGCCCTATAAAATAATATAGAAAAGAGAATGACATGTTTCAATTATTTGTTGTAAGAAAAAGAAATTTAAATTTAAAATTTTTTATCTATCGCTAAATAACTTCATAACAGATGTCTTTTAATCACAATGTAGACCTATCAATACTAACATTAAGTATACCAATATCAAGTATTATATATTAATGTGCATATATGTGTATGAACATATATAAATGGCTCCAGAGAGTCTACCTCAAAGTAGTAAATTAAACACTACATTTTCCAGTGCGTACCTTTGCAGATTTACTTGTGCATAGAATCTGGATTTTTGTATAATTTCTAATTGAGGCACTTTATAGATGTTACGCCTTTCCTTTTCCCCATTATATTTTTTCTTATATAAAAAATATATTTTTAGTACAGGGCCCATAGGGTCTCACCCTGTAGCTCAGACTTACAGTGGTCCACCTGTGTTCAGCCTCCCAAGCGCTGGGCTTACAGGCATGCGGTACCAGTCTCAAGCATAATCTCATCACACCCTGGGGGCAGGACAAGTACAGCAGGTGAGGGTTCAAACCCCAGCCACTGCGCTCTGCTAAGCGGTCAATTTTACTTGTATTTAAATATATACCCACACATCATGTCTTCTTTTATGTGAGAAATCCAAATTATGAATAATTTAAAAGGTAGAGACAATAACCAGGGAAGTGATATAACCAGACAATAACCAGGGGAGGTGAGTGCAGGTAGAAAAGATCAAGATGAGATATGTATATGTACCAGCTTTCTATGATCAATGCATTTTCGTGTATCACAAACACATACTGACAAAAAAGAATAACCAAAGGGACGGCAAGCTTCCTGCGGTGTACATTATTGCATATATAAGACCTAGAGCTTTTCTCAGGATAGGGAACATTCACTATATGTTTATTGCTACTGTGGACAAAAGCATCACTGTAGCTTTTTGTGCCTTGTTGAAGTGTCATCCTATTTTGAATGTACTCCTAGGAAAATTATCAAACTCACTGTGCCTGTACATTTACCCTTCGATTGCCATTAAAATAACGAGTCTGTAATAGCAGCAGTAAAAGATATGCAAAATTTCCTGAGCATAGGCCATATTTTTAGAATGGCATTGAGCAACTTTGGATTCATTATTTCAAATCTCACCACCGTAGAGAGGTCCTGTAAGCTCCACTTTGCAGATGCCAAAGATAAGGTGAAAAAATGCTAACTACTTTTCTAAGATCACCCTTCATCAAGCCCAAATCTGTTTATCTTCAGTGGCTACACGTTTTACTTATTTCATACTTTTGCATAATTCTATGAGAAGCAAGATTTAAACTAACTGTTCAGACACGATATCCTGTCTACTTCTTATACTATGGATAACCACTAGGAGGATAACAATGTAAAAAGTATTAATTATTGAAACTGTACTATAATTCAGCTTACAAAAAGATAGGTATGTAGCTATATTCTCTTAATTCAATGAACAGAGGCATCTGCTCTAACAGTGTTTGTAAACAGAATATCATGTCTGCACCTCGTACAACAAATAACCATTATGAAAACAACATGCAATGTATTGATTATTGAATCTGTTCTGCTAATTTGACTTAAAAAATGAATAAAAATAAAAATAAATTTAAAAAATTTTAAGCAAAAGTAAATACATTATTCACGTCGTTGTAAGTATAGCAGTAGTCCATTTTCCAATTTGTTCTCCTGGTAGAAAATCAGAATTAAGGTATTCAGTTTTTCTTGTTTTTAATATTTTAAGTTAACACTTTACAACAGAGAATGAGAGAAGACCCATAATATCAGTTGCAAAATGAATGTTTGTTAAAATGTTTTTCTGGCAAAATAAAAATTGTTGAAGGGCAGTCTTTGTTTTCTTCCTGTGCTTTGTTACAGGCAAAGAGAAATAGACAGAATAAAAATCAACTGCGGAGGCTGATATTCCCTGTCTTCAAAGCTACTTCTCCCAGGCTGCTTTTCTGCTTTTCTTCTTTTCCTAACTGTGTTTGTTTGCAGAAGATTAGGGTGATCATGCGCACTGTCTGTGACAGTTGTCACCCCTCTGTCACTACAACCTTCTTGAATGTACACTTCTATTAGATTCTTGGGCCAAATTTCATCAAATTTCTGTTTATTCTGAGGAAATTCCAACAGATGCAGTTGAACTTTACATTACAGGTTATGAAATAGATTTAGGATAGAACTAGAAAAATTAATACTGGTATTGCCCAGCTGAGATAAATGACAGAATTCTTAACCTGGGAACTTTAGTGAAATCAGTTTCTAGACCTATGAAAAATAAAATACTTTCTGTACCAGTAATTCACCACCAACACCCCTAATCTCATCAGCCACTCAGTTAGTGATATACTCTGTAGGGAAACAACAATTTCAGAAAGACTTTGAAGATAATGCTAATAACTTGAATTGGACAAACCTCTTCCCTAAAGGCTTCGGTGAATACATCAATATCTCTTCATAGTGTGCAAAAACCGAAACAACTGATGATTGTGCTTCCCCAGTCCTACTTCATATCCACCCATCGATGAAGCTTATTGATTATATCTCTAAAATTTTTACCAATTCCATGTAGCTTCTCCTTCAGCCATAATTCAAGGTTACCACCATTTCTCATCTGGACTACTGCCAGAGGCTTCTCAAAATTTTATCTGTATTTACCCAATGCACTGCAGACTAAAAACTGATCTTTACAAAGTGAAGACATAGTCACAAAACTTGTTGTTTTTTGCATGAGTGGTTTCTCATAATACTAAAACACACTCAACAGGATCAGAAATTGTCCTTTATAGAATATTCTTAGAAATTCATAAGGAAATATTTTATTTCTAACATATTGCAAACATGTTTTCCAAAGAAGACCACAATGGTATTCTTATTCACACAGCCTGTTCTTCAAAATGACACTGACACTCATCCCATCAGGAAATGGAGTATAGGCTTATTCTCACTGAATCCAACTGTGCTTTTATGACTACAGAGTAAGTGACACTGTGTGATTCTGAAGCTTAGGTTATAAAAGATGACAGGACACCTACCAAACGTTATTGGAATGCTCTTTGGATACTCATGTCGTGAAGAAGACTATGAGCCCAACACTTTCAAAGCCCAACAATGTGTTCTGGCCAACAATTTGAGCTGAGGTTTTACCACACAGAGCTGAAATCAACAACTGAGTATGTGTGTATCAGACTACAGACATCAAATCACTCTTAGATCCTCAGACAATGTGAAGATGAGGTCGACTATCACTGCCTTACCTTTTCTGAATTCTCACACATAATTTGGGAGCATAAACTGGTTGTTAGCATATGCTACTAAGATTGAAGTTTTTAATCCTGCCATAGTAAGTGGGAGCCAGTATGACTATTTATGTATAAAAATCAACATAATTTTATCCATAATTTTACTTTGCTTTTATATTTTCATATCATAATAAGGGCATTATGCTGATTTCATTCACTTGTTTATTTGTTTTACTTCTTCAATCTTCTATTAAAATTTTTTACATACAATTATTTGATGATTGAGTATAAGTTTTAAACAGCTTTGCTGAAGGATACATGATAGCCAAGAGATTTTTATGGGTTTGTATGTACATATACATCCAAGAAATTATCACACATCAAGGCAATAAGCACCCTTATAACTTCCAAAAGTTCCCTCATGCCCTTTGTTTCATTTTTTGTGGTATGAACATTTAACATAAATTCTGCCCTCTTCAAAAGGAAATGTACAACAAGTAAAATCAATTGAGTCAGATAAGGCAAAGTGAATGGCATATGCTGCAGGATACTAATCAGTTTTTCTTCTGGAGGGTTAACAACCTAAGATCACAAGTCAGAGTTGGAGAAATAGAAGAGCCACAAGGCCAGCCAACATTTTGGCCCTAGCCTTTCAAGGTCAGTGAAGACTCAGGATATAGGAGAACCTGTACTGCAATATCATGAGACTCAGGTGAGCTCCAAATTTTCTGAGCAAGGAGATTGTGGAGCCACAGAGGAAAGAGATTGAAGTTCTAAAGTGTGCCTGGGGAGAGTCACATGAAGAGAAAACTTTCTCTCAGGCTCTCACAGAGAGCAATCTGGTCAAGCATTGGCCGTGACTCATCCACATGGAT
>PVKA01041273.1:0-18189 GCA_004027165.1 Ctenomys sociabilis | reverse complement strand
ATAGCTATTATTTTCCCTCTAAGAACTGCTTTCATCGCATCCCATAAATTCTGGTAAGTTGTACTTGAATTTTCATTGAATTGTAGATATTGCTGAATTTCTTGTTGAATTTCTTCTACGACCCATTGATTGCTGAGTAGGGTGTTGTTTAGTTTCCATGAATTTAGCGGGTTTTTCTGGTTTCTTTTGTCATTTATTTGGGACTTGGACTTTTCAACAATAACTAAAACTGTTAGAACTTTGGCAACTCATACAGATGGACTGAACCTCCCTTTACTTTTTTTTTTTTTTTTACGGAACTGGGGAATTGAACTCAGGCCCTTGGACTTGTCAGGGAAGCTCTTATTCCACTGAACCATCTCCCTGGCCCCAGATGCCTTTTGCCTAAAGGATGTGCATGGGTGTTTGGGGATCCAGGAGCAGAATCTTATGGCTTATGTCTAGATGACCACTCAAAGCCTCATGCGGTCAGAGGTGGGGCTTTCAGAGGTGGCTGGATTTAGATTGTGTGATGCTGGATTGATTCATAGATCCATTATAGGATCAAAGACACCAAGATTAGGGTGGGGGTACTACCCACCCCAAATAGCCAGGATAAGATATAAGGGGTAGAAAGAGCTATGGTTAGCCCTTGCTTGTTTTGCTACCTCCTACCTGCCATGAACTGTTTCTCCTCTGTGATGCCTGTTAGCCATTCCACCCTGCTTTGGAACCAACCCACCATGGACTGAAATCTCTAAAAACTGTGAGCTGACTAAACCATTTCTCCTTTAACTTTGGGTGATGGGATTTTGTCTCAGCAATGAGAAGGGTAACTAAGAGTAACTGTCAGAAGGATCTGAGGACTGTAAGAAGAGGATTTGTTTTGAGCTTTTCTCCTCAATCTGGAGTAGGTTGTATTCTTTGTGTATCATAATATCATTGTCCTTCTATGCATGTTTCTGTGTCCAAATTGTGCCTCATATAGATACAGTGGTCATATTAGGTTAAGGGCCAGCTATTTATCTTACTAAATTTAATATTCCACATCCACATCTGGATTATTCCTTTGGGTTTTAGTCATCTTTAGGACTGAGATATCTCCCCCAGGGATCTCTCTGAGAATAAGGAAAGAGTCTTCCAACAAGTCCCTCTTAGCTGACAATCTTAGTGCTATCAGGGATTGAGAAATACTGAGGTCCAAACTCAGAATGCTTTGCTACTTACACAAACTTCTCATGTACTTCATGTTTACATTTTAATTCATTCTCCTTTTCTAGCTTTATTTGGGGGTTTTCATGCAACTAGAAAATTCTTTTTTTTTTTTTTTTTTTGGTGGAATCTGTAATTGAACTCAAGCCCTTGTGCTTGCCAGGGAAGTGCTTATTCTACTGAGCCATCTCCTTGGCCCGAAAAATTCTTAACCAAGTGTATTTTATAGCAGAATATTCTACACAACTGACTTTGTAAAGAATTATCCTTGACTAAGGTACAACGCAGAATGCTTTAAAGTTTAACAGGTCACAAGGAACCAAATCAGCCTTCCAAGTTACAAGAGCTCCACCTGTTCTCTCTGACTCTGTGGCCTGAGTTTCATCTCTGTCTTAGGTTCTTTTCCCGATGCTGTCACCACATCACCTGTTCACCCCTCCCACAAGACTGTGAGGCTCTCCTTTAAATATTTCAGACTGCATAGAAATATTTTTCATTGGCAAACTTTGCATAACTGAGACAGGTGGTATTTTCAAGAACAGCTTTACTAAACATGAAGGAAAACAAAAAAGAAATAATTACAGAAAACATACATGGTATAAAAATAGCCATGTTTTCAACTGTAGGTTTCTGTTGCTAAAAATTCCATTTAAAACAGGAAATCTTTCCTGGGCACAGAGCTCATTTGCTCTTAGCCAGCCATATCCCTTCACTTTGCTATATCCTGTCTGGTCTCTTCCCCTACCAGTAACACCTCATCTACCCCTGAGTCCTGCAATCTTAAACCACTGTCTCAGTATTTTTACCCATATCTCAAAGGAAGAACACCAAAGTCCTTTTAAAATAAGCACTTTTCTAATAAAAATATCCCAGACTCCCAAAGATCTGACAAAATGTTACATTACAAGAAATTTTCAAGAGCCATTGAGTTTCAAACTTCAGCTATTCTAAATACTGACATTGAGCCAGCGAACACCACAACGTAGTCTAGGAAGTGGTTCTTGGGATAACAAGATTCTTTACACATATTTCTATGGTTAAATCAGTCTGAATAATATTAGTTAAGATGTTTCATAGATTTTTTTAATTCTAAAGCATTTTCATGTATTCACAAATATTTCCTGGGCAACTGTAATGTGACAGGACCCAAGAAACCCTGGTGATAGAGGAATATGATAGATAAGAGTCTTGTGCCGCCCTGTCTTATAACTTCACCCGAAAAAACCAACCAAACAAACACAACAAACAAATAAACAAAATCATTTGAGTAGTGCTGTGGACTCTGACGTCTTAAGGGGTAATATTATAAGATGTGGGCAGGGGAGGCCCAGAAGGCACAGCGAACAGTGAGCCAGAAGGCATGGTAGGCAAAAGCATGGCCTGCTGGGGGGAGAGAAAGGAGCCCCAGCAGCCTGGGCTGTGTGGTGAGGTCTGACCCTAGAGACTCCCAGAGGGAGATAACACTGTTAAGGTGGTGGAAAGGAGTGAGGAGGACTGTCCATCTTGGCATGATCTGATTTGCCATTTGAAAAAGGAACACTTCCTTTATTGACAAGTGACTACAATATGGAGAAGGGGACTTAGGGGACAAGAACTCATGTGGAAGCCAATTAGGAAGCTCTTGGAGCAGTTCATCTGGGAGAAGATGGCAAGAGTGGCATACAGACAAAGACACAGATGGCTTAAGCACAGCTGTGACAGAGCAGGATTTCCTTAGGGCTTAGTGTGGGGAGCAGACAGAGAGAAGCCAGTGGTAACTTCTAGAGTGGGGTCTTGAGCAATTGACACATGGGGACAGCACTGAGTAAGCTAGGACCAAGGACCAAGGACCAAGTGCTGAAGGAAAGCAAGACTGTCTTATTCCTGTTAAGCTCAAAATACCTAAGGGATTGGCCTGATAGCTCAGTGGGTTAAAGTGCCTGCTTAGACAGATGCAGGGAGCAGGATTCGATTCCCAGTGTGCCGTGCCAGCCCCACTTATGGGGGCATACTGAGACAGCAATTAAAACTAGGTATAGTGGTGCATGCCTGTAATCCCAGTGCTTGGGAGGCTGAAAACAGGAGAATCACTATGAGTCTTTTATATATATATATATATATTGATTATATATATAATCAAAATACCTAAGATGCATGGGATACAATCATATATACATATCTGGAATATATGAGAAAAGCTTTAAGATATAAAGTGGAGGGGGCAGGGAGCTAGCTTAGCAGACTAAGTGCCTGCTTAAGCAAGAGCAGGGACCAGGGTTCGAACCCTAGCACAACATGCCATGCTGCCCTGCCCCCAAGGACACTACATAGTTAGACCCTGTACCAAATACATTTAAAAAAAGATATAAAATAGGAAAATCATAAGCATATAAATGGCACATAAAAGCATTAATGTGGGTGAGGGCGGTCCTACCACATCTTTGCTGAATGAAATCTCAACCAATATGAGGGATTTGACTGTTATTAAACTTCCATAATAGGTTTAGTTTTGTTTTTTTTTTTTGGTGGAACCAGGGATAGAACTCAGGCCCTGGTGCTTGCCAGGGAAGCGCTTATTGCACTGAGCCATCTCCCTGGCCCCTGTACTTGGTTTTGTTTGGGTTATAAGGAAGAGGAACTCACTCAGAAGCCCATAAATTAAAATACATGAGGAAGCATGAAGGAATTCCTACAGGGGAACTCATCTGATGGCAAAAGTTACAGGGCTCTAGGAAAGCTTTAGGGTCTGGTTTCCTAGACCCTTTAGGGTCTGGTTTCCTAGACCCAGGCTTCCCACCCTGCCCCCAGTTGCCACCCCTTGTACACATAGACACACACACAAATACTCAGAGGCTGTATGGCCCTTCTCGCACAGAATTTCTGTACCCTCTCATATGATACAATGATCCACTAAGAAATTGTCATAAAATCCTGTTTTTAAGCATCACAGTCTAAGCAGATTACACTTGACTTGGAGGTCTGCTTTATGCACAGGACCAAGGCCCAGGGAGGAAAGACATGATCCAATGGTGGGAGCCCAAGCTGGGTTTGCCAACCCTGATTCCCATTCCTGTGTCACAGCAAGGAGATGGTTTCACTGGGTCTCCAACTCCTCCTCTGTGAGGGAAAGAGATTGGCATGACTTCTCTCCCAGTGTGGCTTGGTTGTGGCCATGCAACTGGGTGGGTCAGAGAAGAGTAGAAGCCTTCTATCGCTTAGTCCATCCGGTGTTCTTTGTTTCACACTGTATGTCCACTTGAAAGATATTTTTTAAAAATCCAACCCCTTTTTTCTCAACTATTTGGACTGCTATGCAAACACTTCAAAAGACAGTGGGACAGTTGAAAAAGAATAAGCTCTAAAACCGAAAAGATCTAGGTTTTGATTTAGGTCTATTTTCAGTTTGTTTGTTTGTTTGTTTTGTTTATTTATTTATTTTTTATGTATTTGGTATAGGGTCTCACTGTGCAGCTTGGACTCATAGTGATCCTTTTATTTTCAGCCTCCCCAGTACTGAGATTACAGGTGTGTGCCACCAAGCCCAGACTCTGTGGCAGGCTCCAGAGTACCCAGGGATGGGGCTGGCACGGCGTGTTGTACCAGGGATCAAACCCAGCTCCCTGTGCTTACCAGACAGGCACTCGGTCCGCTGAGCTATCTTACCAGCCCTGTCTACTTCCAGTTCTGTGCTTTCAGAGCAGTTACTCAACTCCTCAACACCCATTTTTTCATTTGCAAGTCAGGTGAATACAAAATGTAACAGACTTGCTGGTTAGCCTACATGAAGTTTTGTCTACAAACTGTTACAGACACAGCCCTTCTGTCCCCTCTTCCTCTCCCTTAATTATTTGGGGGAGATAAGCAGCTGTAGAAAAGTGCTGATGAAACAGGTTGAGAAGGAGATGTGTAGTAGCTTCATGTATAAGTAATATTTAATTCAGGAAAATATTTCAGGGCAAACTTTCTTGTTGAAAATCTTTTCAAAGTTTGAGCCCACATTTCCTCTTTGCAGAGCACACACTCTAATAGAGTTGAATCTTTCTTGATGATTGAAGACTTGGCCATGCCTCAGGCTTGTTATTCCAAACAGTGATTGAGCTGCTTGGAAAAAGGCAGAAGGTGCAGAAGTTAGTTGGAATGTTTTGGACTTAGGAAAACTTCTAGAAGTTGGCTGTTTGTTTTTAATTGAAATCTTTGCTAACAAGTTCTTTGTGGTTCTGACTTCTAAATGATGTGAATGTCATTGAGAATGAGAATTTTGGATAATGTGTTCTGTTTAAACAAATGATGAGGGCCAGGGAGACAGCTCAGTAGAATAAGCGCTTCCCTGGGAAGCACAAGATACTGAGTTCTATCCCCAGTACCACAAAAAATAAATAAATAAACAAACAAACAAATGATGAGCAAATCAACATGGTTGAATTGTTTTTTAGAGAGGGTTTATTTATTTTTTTCTTGTTGCTGAGGACTGAACCAGGGCTTCCAGCTTGCTAGGAAGTGTTCTAACACTGAGCCAAATCCTCAGCCCCTGTTTTTGTTTTTGATGCCTATTCTATGGAAGGGCCTGAATCAGGTACCACTGTGAACAAGAAGAAATATAAAACTTGCTTCAAAGACTTTAAAAATGTATACTGTCATTAGCAAGGCAAAACATAAACTCTTTAAAGTAACTACAGGGACCACACAAATGGGGGAGAGTCTTTACTTAAAAAGTCAATACTTGAAATAGAATTTGAGCCATGGCAGCGTTCAGACCAGCAGTGCTCAACAGTAGAAAGATTATTTGGGGGAAAGGATTTTACTGCAGAGGAGAAAGTGTGAATAAATGCATGGGGATGGTAAAGGGTAGAGTATTAAAAGATCTATAAGTTGTTCATTTTAAAGGTTTTGTTGTTGTTGGTACCAGGAATTGAACTCTGGGCTTTGCACTTACCAGGAAGTTGTTCATTTTAGAGATAATTATGGCTAATACAAGATATTTATTTGGGACATTCCTAGTTTTTGATAATACCTACTGAATATCCAAATATTTCAAAAGCTTTTCTCAGACTTATGGGTTATTAGAAATTATGATCTGGGGCCAGCCAACTAGCTCAGCAGACTAAAGTACCTGCTTAGGCAGGTGTAGGGACCAGGGTTCCATCCCTGGTACCACATGCTGGGCTGCCCTGCCCTGCCCTGCCCCACCCTGCCCTGGGGTGTACTGAGATAGCAACTGAGACTGGGCCTGGTGGCACACACCTGTTCTAGTGCTTGGAAGGCTAAAAACAGGAAGATCACTACAAGTCCAAGCTGCGTAGTGAGACCCTGTAGACCCTGTATTAAATACATTTTAAAAAATTATGATCTGTGATCTGTTGTGCATTCTTTTGTAAATAGGTTTATCTCTGTGGCATCATTATGCATAAATTACCAAAAAAATATGCACTTCCATTTTGCTTGCCGTTAGAGGCCTAGACCTACCAATGAGACAGGTGTCTCTAACAACAGGTATTTCTACTAAGACCCATCCTCCTTTCTGCAAGAGCCATGGGAAAACGTGCTGGGTTTGACCATCTACTGTCCTTCCACAAGCTTTTCCAGCCAAGAGTGTGGAGGAGGGAGAAAGACAGGTTCCTCTAATCTCTTCTTCACTTGCCTCACCTGCCCCTTGTTCATCATCCAAGCCTTGTGTACATTACCATCCCACGCTGGCTGCTTAAGAAACAAGATCATTTGTCTTAGATGGGAAGAGAGCATGGTATCTAAGAGCCAGTGGGCTTGCACACTCTTCTCTTTATGAAAGTAGAAAATGAGATAAAAAAGAGAAAGTCTGTGGAGGACCCTGGTGTTAGGAGACATGGCGCAGTTTGGTTTGCTGAAGCCAACAGTTCCAACAGAGGTTTAAAGGGGAGGGGTGTGACACAGGAGTGTGTATCCCACTTTAAAACATCTAAGTTAGGTCCTTGCCAAACAATGATTTGTTTTTTTCTTTATCTCCCAGATAAGGGCCCTAGGCATAAGCACCTGCCTGGCAAGTGCAAGGTCCCAAGTTTGATCCCTGAACTGGAAAAAACAAAAAAAACCAAAGTGTGTGTGTGTATCTCAAATATTTCTAAGCATTGATAAAGTTGATGAGATTGTCAAACTCAACTTTCTACACATAAATGTAGACTGTGCCAAAAATATGACATTGTGGGTTTCAAAGAAGCAGGCTTTTCATTAGAGATAATTAATACAAAGGCACTAGTACTTTTCCTGATCCAGAGCCAGAGTTCTCTTCTAGTGTTCTCTTTCTCATTGTTGTTGGTTTTCCACACAGGGATTCTTGGCTCCTGGCCTTTACTTTTCCAAATGGCAAAACTGCTCCTCACTTAGTGAAAATCCATTCCATAATATTGCACAGGTCAGAGGGGTGGAAGGGAAGGGAACTTATTGGTTATTAATTTTATCTTACTGACCTTTGAGAAAGGGAAAATGAGCCCAGGCAAAGGAAAGGGTCTCACCGGCTATAAGGACGACAGAGTTGGACGCAAGTAATAGGAAGTTGTAAGATCATTCATGTAGTGTTCGTGGTTTACCAAGTGCTATCTCATATGTGACCTCTACTATCCTGTGACGTAGGTGATATCTTCATGTCCACTTATGAGAAAGGACACTGAGGCCCTGTAAGAGAAAACATAAGCCCCAGGTGACTGTGACTATAGGTCATGAAGGGGGTATCCAGAAGGCAATGGCTCAACAAAACTCCAGCACAGGTGCATCTCTCCATCCTTGTGTTAATAATTTGTGTAACCCTTGGACAGCCACTGTTGTGTGTACAGCAGCTGACAGCCACAAGGACACTGGCCCTGAGGACCACTACATGCACATGTGTTCAAAGCATCACCTAAAGATAAGGATGTCACATCCATTCCGTGATGATTTGTCTGTCAGGCTGCCTAACTCTTAAGCACACCTCACCTAGGCTGACCTGGTGACAAAACAGGCCCAAACGACTCTTCTATGGGGAGAAAGAGCACATACTGTCATGGAAATTCTCCATGGCAAAGCCTTGCGGTTCAGAACTGTCACAGTCTGTCCTAAAGAGTGAGACATTTAAAAAATTAATGAATAAGATACTGCCCCATGTGCACATCGGTTAGGAGAAGGTTGTCAGTCTTCCCCAAGGCTATGTGTAAAGTACCTTCATGCTGTCAAAAGAAAACCCCACCTGAGCCCCAGAGGACTTTCCTGTAAACGTAGTTATGTGACATCTTGGGAAAGGGCCAGCTCTTCTGCAGAGGAGGCTGCATTTTAGACTGAGAGAATCTTCCTAATGAGAAAAGTGAGTAATGCTAGCTTGCGCTGGTGGCGGGCAGCGTGTGGGCTTTGATCAGAAATGAAGACAGAGCTGGAATAAGCCAGAAACTTTCAGACTACTTCTTGTTTTCATTATTTTGTGACTAGTGCCTACCTCCATAGTCTAAGTTTTTCAGAGTGATACTAAAAACACGTATTTTTCCCCCTTTAATTCTTACCAAAAGAATCAGATAAATAACTACTTTCCTGAATGTCAAAATTTTCCAAAACTTTTGCTCATCCTAGACGAGGCTCCGGTGCTTGCTCCGGCAGCACTCTCAGCCTTAGCAAGCAAGCCTGCAGCACTCCTCTGTCTGTGGCTCAAAGCTGGCCTGGTGCCACTTTTGAGATGCAGAGTTAGGTATAAATAGTTTTATATTTTTAAATGAGTTTTTTTAATCAAAAGAAGAATAACATTTCATGATGTGAATATGCTATTAAATTAAATTTTCCATGGCCAAAAATAAAGTTTTACTGGAATTCAGCCACTCTTATCATTTTTACATCTTGTTTGTACTTTTGTGCTCCAGTAATGGAGTGTAATAGTTGCAGCAGAGACCAGGGCCCTCAGGGCCAAAAATTACTTGCTATATAAAATCTCTGCCAACACCTGCCCTGGAGCACTAATCATACTTTATGAGAACTGGTTTGGTTTGTATCCATTTCCCCGGTTGGACTTTTGAGCTCACAAGTCCATTTCACTTTGCTTAAAATGGGATTTTACTCCAAGTTAGCACTCTTTAAATGACTGTGTAATGAAAGAGAGAGCAAATGCATGAGGTAGGCTTAGGAAAGTCAACCCCCCACTGTGGGCTACAGTTTTTCCCTCCTGTGAAAGGCAGAAGTTGGTTGAGGCGACCTCGGTCCCATGTAGCTCCAACATTCTACATTTCCTACTAAGTTTACTGTAGCTAAAAATAAACATTATATTCTGTTCACTGTACAACTCTGGGTTCTCTCTTGATGTCCTTCTCACCATAAGTTAGTCTTCCAAGTTTCTTGCCCAGGGGATGCCCTTACTGAATAACTCTTCTGAGGCGTGTGATGCTCGTGTGTGTGCTATGTGCACATCACATGTGGTATGGAAATTAATATAAACTCATAATTTCCATGCTTCATCTCTGCCTGGCTTGCATGAGTCTAGTGGCACAATCCATCTTCCCACGTCTGGTCACTAGCAAATGTGTGAATGCACAGAATCCATAGGCTCCCCCCATTCCCCTGAACCCATGTGGCAACACCAGGAAACAGCCAGCTGCTCTAACAGAGTTCACTTCTTAGAAGATCAGACTCCTTGGAAGGTCATGGCATTTTCAACCCAAGTTGAGGCAAAAGTCCTTGCCCAAACTTCACACAAGTACAAGGCCATGCTTTTACACACAAGTATAAGGCCATGTCCCATTGAACAAGTGTTCAATGGGACAACTGCACAGCTCACTATGTAGTAGAATAAATGTAGAATAAATACTCTCTTAAAAGTGAGCATGGGGACCAGTGAGATAGCTCAGTAGACCAAGTGCCTGCTTTGGCAAGTATAGTGACTAGGACTTGATCCTTGGTCCTGCATGCCATGCTGGCCCCATCCCCAGGGCCACTGACAGAGTCCAGACGTTGGGGCTGGGGAGATGACTCAGTGGAATAAGCGCTTCCCTGGCAAGTGCAAGGGTCTGAGTTCAATCCCCGGTTCTGCAAAAAAAAAAAAAAAAAAAAGAGTCCAGACGTGGTGGCATATGCCTATAATCCCAGTGCTGGGGAGGCTGAGACAGAAAGATCGCCACAAGTCACAGCTGCATAGTGAGATGCTATATACCAAGTACACAAATGAAAAAAAAAAAAATGTGGACATGGAACTGGAGCTCCCCATCAACCATATGTTCATGTGGTAACAACCGATGCTTCACATTATCCTGTGCTGCTAGTGGTTTTTGGTAGAAGAGGAGGGCCTTAGGGTTATGTGGTCATCTCTCTGGTAATTCAGAAGGTAGGTCAGGTAGAAAACATACTTCCACTGAAGCACTGTTCCAGGCAAGGGTGGGAGACCTACAGGATGCAGATGGGTCAAATGAGAACTCTTCCTCAGAGCTCATAGGCCCATAAACAAACTAAGTATAAAGGTCAGAAAGTAAGCTAACAGAGGTATGCATAGAGCCCTGAAAGCACAGAGGACACACCATTTGCCACCCAGAGACATCGCGCTCAATGGAAGTCAGTTCTAAGCTGACTCTTCCAAGAGCCGTAGTTTTCCCAGGCAATGGAGAAGAGAAAGGGTGTTCCCTCAAAGGAAACTGTGCGCAAAGGCATGGGCCTGGTGCATACAGGAACTAGCAAAGAGCTCCATGTGGAAGGATTCCAGGTGTGTGGCGAACTGGATAGAAGGGCAGATAGTGAAGGCCATGAAGGGAGAGCGAACTAGAGTGACAGCAGCAGCAGCCTGCTTTGACAGAACCAATAAAGGCTGATAAGACATGTGCATAAATAGTTATGATGCACAGAGAATGAACTCATGTCTTTCAAAGGATCAGAAGAAGTGGAGTGCTGCTCAGGCAGGGAGGAATGACTTCCCGCTGGGGACTGGAATCCTGTCACTGAAGTTTGAACCCTGCAATAGAATTTCCTGCTCAATCATGTTCCCTTTGGGTTATATCTTTAACTTAATAGCCATAAACCCTACAATATTAATGCACTGCCCACTGGTATGGCTGCTCACATGACAGTGTGTTGCCTGCTATCTTTACCCCTCTCTTGCTGCGCGGATGCAGAATGGTGCCTGACACTAGTGAGCACTAAATAACTATTTGTGGAACCAGTATTTTAAGTGATGTACTTTTACCACAGCAGCTACGTACTTCAGGACTTTTTCAGTGCCTTTAAGTATACTGTCTTTAGTAGCCCTGGGTGCAGCTGTATTTGTCACACATCTGGATTTCAAACTTTGAGAACAGAAACACACAGATACAATTAGGAAACCTTCATTCCTATTTCCAAAAATTCTTCCTGCATCAGTCAAAACATTTGATGGGAAGGCAAGAGAGAAGCATGGCTTAGGGCAAGCACATCATTTCTGGGCTGACGGGGCTGGTTGCCCCCGCGGGCTCCAGCCAGAATAGCTTTTCTATCGAAGTATTTGCCCACAATACTTCCAGGCTTGGAGAGACTTGGATGAAGGTGGAACATGTTATCATCTCAGAAAGGATGTAGTTGGGGTGCTGGAGCCTTCTTTGGCTCCTCTGTAAAGAGAAGAAAACTACTACGCCTACAGGGACAAAAGAGGGGGTTGCTACACAAACTCATTGTCTGCCTGGTACTTCTGGGAACGAAAAACTTAATGTTCTTGATTATCACTCTCAAATGGGTCATGAGTAAAAACCATCTTAACTCTCTGTGTGTTCTCAGTACCAGGGATTGAATTCAGGACCCTGAACTTGCCAGGCAGGTGCTTATCCTACTGAGCTATCTCTCTGGCACTTGTGTTCTATTTTGTAAACCCATTTGATTTCTGCTTGATGTTTAGTCTTATCTGTCAAAAGAACTGGGTGTAGGACCTGGGAGATAGCTCAGTTGACTAAGTGCTTGCCTAGCAAGTACAAGGTCCTGAGGTTGATCCTGGTACCACAAAAAACAAAAACAAACAAACAAACAAAAAAAGAATTGGGTGTACACAGATTGCATTTTGAGTCAAGGAGGAGGTGTGGTTTATATTTTCAATTTTCTGACTATTTTGTTCCTTCAAAATTTTGAATTCCTGTTATATTTAGAAAATAAGAGGAACCTCTCTTCATGGTTTCACTAGCTACCCAAAATAAAAGTTGTAAGAATTTTCTCCTCTATTTCTCCTGCTCTTCCATTCTTTTCTTTTCTTTTTTATTTTTTTATTTTAGGGAAGGGTCTACAGGGTGTTCAGGGTCTCACTACTAGATTGGACTCATAGTGATTCACCTGTTTACATCCTTCCAGCTAGGATTACAGGCGCGTCAACACGCCCAGTCTCAAGCACCATCTCATCATGCCCTGGGGGTGGGCTGGCACAGCAGGCCCCAGGGATTGAACCCCCAGCCCCTGTGCCTACTTGCAGGCACTTTAATCCACTGAGCTATTTGGCCAGCCCTTGCCCTTCCATTCTTAAGTCCTCTCAGTTCTACCTCAAATCATTTTCATATATGACCTCTACTGTTCAGCACCTTAACTAGGCTTTCTGTCTGGATTTCCCAACACTCTCTAGACTAATCTCCCAGATTTCCCTTCACCCCTGCCTTTGCCCTTCTACTGAACTGAGTTCCCAGATGCAAGATGCAAGTAGACTATGGTACTCCTTCTCTGAAGCTATAGATAGCTCCTTAGCACATTAGTTAAAATGTACTGTCTTGGGGTTGGTGAGATAGCTCAGTGGTCTAAAGCACCTTTTTAGGCAATCTTAGGCAGGTGCAGGGGACCATGGTTCAATCCCTAGCACCACATATTGTGCCAGCCCTGCCCACAAGGCCAGCTAGGTTGACCAAAAAAAAAAAAAAAAAAAAAAAAAAGTACCATTTTCCACATATTACTAATTCATTAAGAAAAGAACATGGAACTAGGGAATGGAGTTCAGTGGTAGATTGCTTGCCTAGCACTAATAAGGTCCTGGGTTCAAACTCTAGCATTGCACAAACAAACAACAGCAAAACAATATGTTTGTGCATATACATGTACATACCTGTATGTATGTATGACAGAGTATCATTAATGGTTATTAGAGTTTCTAGAAAAAGCTTATTCAATGTAAACAAATTTCTATACATGTATAATAAAAAATTATTCTGTAATGCCAATAAATAAAGAAGGAAAACCACTAAATTTTAAAATAATTGGAAGACATATATCTTGACTGCTGACCTTTGAGGTGACAGGATGATTAGACACTTCCATTTGCCTTTGTAGCTAACAGTTACTACGTGCTTACGATAAGCCAGATCCCGCACTAAGAGCTTTATGGGTATTAGCACAAGTGTCTGATCTCATAACAGCTTTTATAAAACTGATATTATTTCCCCACTTCATAAACAATGAAACTGAGCACAAGGAGTGAAATAACTTGCCTAATGTCATCTGCCTAAGCAGGTGCTTTAACAACTGAGCTATCTGGCCAGCCCTTAAAATGATAGTTTATTAGAATGATTTTTAGGGTCATGGCATGTCCATAGTGTCAAAAGGAAAACATTTTACTTCAAAGAGGAACCTGCAGGGAGGAGACTAAGGGGAAGTGCTCAGCACAGCAGCCTTGGGCAGTGACAGAAGTGTTAGGCCAGCGGACAGGAGGGAAGTCGCTCCGTTCTGGTTATCAGAAGGGTGAGGAATCAAAACATGGCTTTTGCAATAAATGAATTTACAAAATTGCAGGCAGGATGACAAGACTTGAAAGACAGGATGCATTTTGAAACACCAACCTGTGGTATTTTTTCTTCATTAATTTTATTCAGAAAAAAATTACAGTGAGACAGCTTCAAAACAGGTTGGTAGGATAGTTACAACAATTAATACATTGCATATTGTTGTCTTTGTAGTTGTCAATCATAGCACAGGATGCAGACATGATATCCTGTCCAAACACTATTAGTACAAATATTTCTTCTTATTGAATTAAGAAAAAGTAGCTGTATATCTATCCTAACAGTTTTGTATAAACAGATACAAAATGGTCCTTCATTTATACCTCCTTTTTTTCTTTAGTTTTGTCAGAGATAGGTATTCCATTGCCATCCAAATATTGTAGGTGCATGAATTCAGCAAAATATTCCAATATAGTCCCGTAGTCCACAATAGTAGTGGGTTATCCACAGGACTGGCTATGTCCGAATCTGATGACTTGAGCTTTCCACAACTCAGCATATTAACGGCTTCATATTTCATACCTCATTTCAACACTTTTCTCCTGGATAGTAAAGACCAAGGTAAAGCAAGAAATGTGACTTTTGTATCTGACAAAGTCAAGTGAATCCCCTCAGGATTTATCCCAAAACCCTGTATCCCACTTTGTAGATCCTTTGTCAGTGTCAGCCATGTGGATGAGCCATGGCCATTACTTGAACAATTTTCTCTCTGTGAAAGCCTGAAAGAATGTTTTCTCTCCATGTGACTCCCTTTAGGCACACACTACATCATCAATTTCATTCCTCTGCGGCTCCATAATCTCCTTGATCAGAAAATTTGGGACACAACTGAGTTACATGATGTTACAATATGTCCTGAGTCCTCACTGACCTTGAAAGGCTGGGGCCAAAAAGTTGGCTGACCTTGCAGCCCTTGTTTTTCTCTAATTTTTGATCTGCAAACATAGGTTGTTAACCCTCCAGAAGAGAAGCTTAACATATGCAGTTGGGTTTAACCACACTATCTGTCTGAATATCAAACATTTTAGGCATAAGATGGAGCATGTATTTTCCATTTCCCATCTGAAAATCGGGATTATTTGAGGTAGTGGAGTCATCTCTGGGACAAGTAAGTTTTGATGGGTTAAGATGAGTCTCACCAAGTATGGCAAAGTGCTGTGAGGGGACTGCGATGCACAGCCCCGCTCATGCTCATGCGCTGCCTCTTGCCAGCTGCATATTTCAGGCAAAGCTCAACCTCCTCAGTTCTGTCACAGGTTAAAGGGAAACAACCTAACTCTTAGGGTTATTAGAGTCCTTAAATTGGGCCTCCGCTACTCAGCATTCAGTAAATGTTCATCAACTAGCAGGAATGGTAGATAGGATTACAGATCTTTCATTTTATTATTTTACTTCCCTGTATATCTTAAATTTTCTACCATGAACATATGTTGCTTTTCTAATTAGAAAAAAATGTTTTTTTTTAATGCAAAGCATAATTCATTACATTTGCCTTCCCCACGTTTGTCTCTTTTTTCTGTGTTGTGTAGTGTGCATTCTCTCCACGCAGCACTATTTGCAAAGCACCATGGGACTGCAGTCATCCTTTGTATCCCAGAGGGCTTCTTTGGTCAGCTCTCTGTACCTAGGCCCACAGCACTTAACTGAGGCCAAAGCAAGAGTGCTAGAGCACTAGTACACAACCCACAGGGAGCTCTGCTCTCTCTGTTATATTGATTCCTGTCCTGCCATTCCCTCAAGTGTGCCCCTCAGCTGGATACCCCCAGCCACCCCTTGGCCTTAGGGGACTCCATTGTTTCTCCTTCTAGTTTCATTTATTAAGCCTGAAGGGCTGCAGGAGGCAAGCCTGCAGCTGGTCTTTGGAAACTAGAGTGTGGGTGAGTACATGGAACAAAGCAAAGCTCTGGCAGAAAACGAATTTCTAATCTTGAAGGTTTCCCTGGTTCTCTTCTTTTTCTTTGTAATTTTATGCTTGCAAGTCCCAGATTGCCATATTTGCCTTTGGAGCTGCCTTAGAAGTGAGAAGAAAAGTCGCTGTAGGAATTTAGGGCTGAGTGACTTCAGCACCAAGAACCCCAACTGGAGCGCTGTCACATTTGAAACTCTGCCTCAGGAGCAAAGAGTGTGTGCTCAGAGCCACGGAGGTAGCAAAAGAACCAGGACACCAGGACCTCCCCGAATGCGGGGGCCTTAGCAGCAGAGCCACCACCCATCCTCCTGCTCCCGTCTCTCAGGACACTGCCATTGAAGCGAGAATCTCGGTGTGGTCCCCGAACACTTTGCCTCCTTCACACAGCTCATGTCCAACTACACATGCAGTCCTACCCCTTTAAAGTGGTCCTGAAGCCATTCGCTTCTCTCTTGTTCATCCCTATCAATGAGGTGAGACAGAGATGTTCTTCTATCCCCAAATAGGACAGATGTTTGAATTTCAGGTACCTCAGATGGTAACTAGTCAGGATAAGAAACATGGAAAGGGGCCGACGAGATAGCTCAGTGAACTAAAGCACCTACTTAGGCAAGCTTGGGAAGTGCAGGGACTGCAGTTTGATCCCTGGCACCACATGCCATGCCAGCCCTGCTCCCAGGGCTGGCTGAGCAGGCCAGAGTCCAGGCATGGTGGCACATCCCTGGAATCCCAGAACTGGGGGGGTTGAAAGCAGGAGGATCACCATGACTCTGAGCTGCATAGTGAGACCTTGTAACAGCCAAATACATTAAAAGGGGGAAAGAAAAGAAACATGGAAAGGTCACACACATTCAGTGACAGATCTGGAGGGGAATCTAGGATCTGGGTTCTAAGTCCAGAGCTACCACTAGACAATGTTATACTGTTATTCCCTCAGTACATTGTATCAAGCCCTTAATAGATATCAGACAAGATGTAAAAGTCTACATTAAATAATCAATAGCTTTTGTATATACCAATAAGAAACTAGAACAGAAGAGAAAGAAATTAGGAAAACAATTCCATCAGCAATAACTTTAGAAAGAACTATAAGCCATTCTAACCAAGGAGGCAAAAGAACTCCACAATGAAACTTTTAGAATGCTGAAGACAGAAAGTTCAGAACATTCCAGAAGCTGCAATGACTGCCCTGGTTCACTAAAGGGAGAATGAGCCTTCTTAGAATGGCTATTTAGGGCTGGGAAAATGGCTCAGTAGAATAAGTGCTTGCCAGGCAAGCTCACGGGCCTGAGTTCAATCTCTGATTTCACCAAAAAAAAAAAAAAAAAAAAAAAAGGCTATTTAACAGATGTGACTTGCAGAATAAATGCGGTCCTCATCAAAATACCAACGATATTCTTCACTGAACTAGAAAAAAAAATCCTAAAATTTATATGGAAACACAAAACACCTAGAATAACCAAAGCAATCCCGAGCATAAAGAGTGAGGCTGAGGGTTGGTGAGATAGCTCAGTGGGCTAAACTCCTGCTTAGGCAAGAGCAAGGACCAGGGTTCAATTCCAGGCACCACATGCCTCACCATCCCCATCCCAGGATGCCCGAGCCAGTCTGGTGTGGTGGTGTGTGCGTGTAATCGCAATGCTGGGGAGGCTGAAAACAGGATGATCACTATGAGTCCAAGTGGTATAATGAGACCCTAAATTAAATGCTTAAAAAAAAAAAAAGTGAGGTAGGAGGCATCACAATACCTAATTTAAAATAATATTACAGAGACATATTAACAAAAGCAGTATGGTCCAAATGCAAAAACAGCACACAGATCAGATCAATAAAATAGAGTAAAGGACAGAAACAAACCCATGCAACTACAGCCATTTGATTCTGGACAAACGAGCCAAAAACACACATTGGAGAAAAAACAGTCTCTTTAACAAGTGGTGCTAGGATAACTGAATATCCACATGTTGAAGACTGAAAAATAGTCAGGCTTGCTGGAGCATGCCTGTAATCCTAGCACTGGGGAGGCTGAAGCAGGAGCATTGCTGTGAGTTCAAGGACAGCCTGGCCTACACAGTGAGTTCAAGGACAGGCTGAGCTACATATGAAGCTCTGTCTGAAAAAGGGGGGTGGAGAACACCTGAAGCTATCGACACAAGCAAAGGCCTTTGAATAGGAAGCACAAGATCATAAATATGAGACTATATCAAATTCAAGAGTTTCTGCATAGGCCAGTGAGATACCTCAGCACTCTAAAGTGCCTGCTTAGGCAAGCTTAGGCGAGCACACAGGGACTGTGGCTCAATCCCCAGTACCACATGCCATGCCAGCCCTACCTCCGGGTGGCTGAGCAGGCCACAGAAAGAAAGAAAGAGAGAGAGAGAGAGAGAGAGAGAGAGAGAGAGAGAGAGAGAGAGAGAGAGAGAGAGA
>PVKA01041272.1:0-18189 GCA_004027165.1 Ctenomys sociabilis | reverse complement strand
GGTAGACAAGAGACAAAATCTGTGTTCAGGTGGAGACCTATTTATTTGATGGATAAAGGACCCCTGATGAACATACTTAGAACTTTGTAGTCTCTCTGTAGGCCAGAAACTCTTTCACAAAGGCTCCTGGACCATATGGTTAGGGAAAGTCACATGCTGCCTGGTGGAAAGAAAGAGCAAGAGATAAGATGTCAGAACAGAACAAAGAGGAAAAGGCCATAAGGCAAGCAGAACCTCAGAATTTATTAAGGAGGGTCTTTAGGAGGAGATTATTGGATAACTCAAGAGGGCAGAGTGATTTTATTATGCTAAGAAGAATCCCGCCCTACAGTGCCTCTTAATCTTAGTGGTTTTAGGCTTAGTCTTAGTGAGTGGTAGAGGATGGACCACCCATAAAGAGATAATGAAAAACCTCAAAAGGTATTGCCAACAATTCCAAGCCTCTCTTTATCTTTTAGTAATGCATGCAAAATTAGCTATTGTGAAGTTGTTGTCCCTAACATTTTACATCTCTCATTATTATCTTTTTTAATGTAAAATATTTTAAGGTCCAAGGTTTCAAGATATTTCACTATCATTGATTTAACCTCCACCTGTTTGGTACCTCTTCTGTTTTTTTCTTTATCAAACAATTGTACTATTTCTAAAGAAAATTAACATGTCAAGGGTTTGGAAAATAACAGTAAATTTCTGAAAATCAGGGAAAGAAAAAAATGTGACTATATGCTCATGAAGAAATATAGAGCTGGGTGGGGGAGATAGCTCAGCAGGCTAAGCACCTGCTTTGGCAAGCACAGGGAATGGGTTCAACCCCCAGTCCTGCATGCCATGCTAGCCCCACCCCTGGAGACAGAGCCAAGGTGTAGTGGCCCATGACTATAGTCCCAGTGCAGGGGAGGCAGAAAACAAGAGGATCACTACAAGTCTGAACTGTGTAGTGAGACCCTGTACCAAATATTGTTATTATAATTTTTAAGCTTTAAATGTATATTCTAAATTATCATTAATATTTGGGGAAATCTACTGACTTTATCATTTTATTAATTTAACTAGATATTATTTTAGACTTTTAAGATCATTCTAGAGTGAAGAAAACTAACTTTGCAAATCAAAAATTGGAGAAAAGGAAGGGCTGCAAGGTCAGCCAACATTTTGGCCCCGAGCCTTTCAAGGTCAGTGAAGACTCAGGACATAGAAGAACCTGTGCTGTAACATTATGGGATTAGTTGTGCCCAAAATTTTCTGATCAAGGGGATTATGAAGCAACAGAGGAATGTGATTGATACCTAAGGAGAGTCACATGGAGAGAAAACTTTCTCTCAGGCTTTACCAGAAAGCAAATTGGTCAAGTAATGACTGTGACTCATCCACATGGCTGACACCGACAAAGGATCAACAAAGTGTGGTACAGGGTTACAGGGTAAATCCTGAGGGAACTTGACTGACCTTATCAGATACAAAAGTTACATTTCTTGTTATATAGGTCTTGCTTTATCTTGGTCTTAACCATCCAGCAAAATGGTATAAGAACGATGTATATAATGTAAAGCCATATTAATATGCTGAGCTGTAATAGGCTCTAGTCAACAAATTCTGTGGATAACCCACTACTATTGTGAACTGCTGGACTGTGTTGGAGTGTTTTGCTGAATTCAACCACCTATAGTATTTCATTGCCTATAGAATACCCATCTCTAAGAGGACTAAACAAAAAAGGGGGATACAAATGAAGAACCATTTTATATTTGTGTATACAGAATAGTTAGGATAGATATACAGGTACTTTCACTTAATTCTATGATATGAAGGATTTGTAGTAATAGTGTTTGGACAGGATATCCTGTCTGCTTTGCTTCTTGTACTATGGATAACCACTAAGAAGATAACAATGTAAAATATGTTAACTATTAAAACTGTCCTAGTAATCAGCTTTGAAGCTGTCACATTGATATTTGTCTCTCAATAAAATAAAATAAAATAAAAAATAGAGTGAAAAAAGTATGTGTCTATAATCTTCAGCACTTAAAAAGTTGCAATTATTTTTCCTTATGTATTTTGTTATGCTGATAATTTTATTTCTTTTAGAAAATGAAGAACCTCTTCTGCAATATACTCTTTTAGAGTGTGGAAAATCTTTTAGTGTTTAACTCTGTCTTTGGAAAGGGAAATTAGCAGCTGTAGAGTATTATTCAGACTCAGTCTGATTGTATATCTAGAAAATGAAGACTTACCTTAACTGTTTAATTAAAGATTGGAAGAAAATATTTAAGCAGGTGTTAAGCAACTCTTTTAAATAATATTGCATACTCCAGCCTTTCCAGGTGCAGCTCAAGTTTTCTTTTTATCCATAAAATAAAGTAGATCCTAGGTGAAGAGAGGTGTTTTGAATTCTGGCAGTGAATTTCTTATGGTTGGTGAATCCTATGCCAATTATGTTACATACAGTAATGGGTGTTTTTAAACAAATAATAAATTCAATATATTTTAGTTTCTTAATCAGCAATATATTATGTTTAAAAATCCATAATATAAAGATACAAAATTGCATTTTTTCAGGTATATCTGATATTTTGACCTGTAATTACTGCAAAAAATAACTGAAATTAAGATAATGAATATAATATTTTTGTTATATTTATATTTTATTTGTACTTTAGGAAAGGATCTACAGGGTGTTCAGGGTCTCACTACTAGTTCAGACTCGTAGTGATCTGCCTTTTTATAGCCTCCAAAGAGTTGGGACTATAGGTTCATGCCACCATGTATAGTCTCAATTGCCTTCTCAACCTTCCCCGGGGACAGGGTAGACACAGCAGGCCTGGGGATCAAACCCCTGATGCTTTAGTCTGCTGAGCTGTGGGTTGACCCAATATTTTCATTACATAGTGTAAAAACATAGATAAAACACACAAAACAGTTTTGAACTCAATAAGTTATTGCAAGGCAAACATGGAAGTGAAGAACTGGAACACCGCCCTGCTCAAAGAGCCCTCTGTACTCTTCCAATCACTTAGCTCTCTCATGGGCTCCAACATGAAAAATTTTCACCTCTTTTATAATTCTTATCAAAGAGATTGTGAGATCTATAAACACCATAGCTTAATTTGATATGAGTTCTTCAAATCTGATTTGTTTTCCCCAGTATCGTATTATGAGAATCAAATCTTATCAAATGATTTTAATGTATCTACACAAATGAAATTGCAATACTTCGTATCATATATTTAGGTAAATTATAATTAATCACACTGATTTGTATCAGAAAGTCCAATCAACTGTGCTTTTTTTTTTTTTTTAAATGAAACTGGTTAGGAGAAAATATTTGGATGGGTAACGAGTGTTAAATGACTAATGAGACAAATGAGTGTTAGATAAACAGACCTATGGAGGTATGTTTATCTCCATATGGTTATTGTTATTCCATTTAGTAATATTTAAGATTTTTTATATGACTGATAGTATATGTTGATTTAAAAACAACAAATTAAGGGGAAATATGAGAAGTATTTGAGCAGAAAATCTTAGTAATTATTTGCAAACCACTTATGTATATTAATGTAGGCTGAACTCTACAGGTTTAAAATTAAAAATTATACAGAATGCCCGGTTTCAAAAATATAACAAAATATTTGGAGAGATATTAAAGTTAAAATATTCATGGGCAGAAACAATAAGACTGAAATTGCCTTTGACAGACCTAGATGTCAAGAGTTGGCTAACAAAGACAAAGACAACTAGTGCAAAGGTGTTCAAGGAAAGCCATGTGAAGGCATGAAAGGAAAGCATGACCACAGTGACTCACACGACTCTTGATGAAGTAATAGAAATTATACAAAAAAACAAATGGAACTTCCTCACCTTGAGTTAAGGCATCTATGAAAAGGGCTACAACTAACATATATTTAATGATGAAAGACTTGATGATTCCCCTTCAGTTCTGAAGTAGGACAAGGATGTGCCCTGTCACCATACACACTGAAGTTGTACCTAACCAAAACAGCAGTTCCATAATAAAAAGAAAAGAGGAAGTGAATGCATTTAGACAGGGAGGAAAAAAGAAAGGAATTGTATTTGGAATCGATGTGATCCTTTATTAAGAAACACAGATAAGTATCTTCTGAAACTTATGAAAACTAATAAGTAAAAGTAGTAATATATATCAATGATGCAAGCTTATATATATGTTATATAAAAGCCATATATACATTAAATAAATATAATGCTCTAAATATATAACAATATATCCAAATAAATTGTTTCTATACATTAGTAACAAAGTCCCAAAAATGCATGAATAATGTAATATTTACAAGGGCATAAAATAGAGCCACATTTATGAAAATTGCACACTCATACTCTCAACAGTACAGAACTTTGCTGAAGAAGACATTTAGCTTAACTAAACAGAAAATCATTTTATGATTTTAGACTGCAGGATTCAATGTTGGTAACATAGAAATTATTCCCAAGTTTGTCTATACAGTCAACAAAATTCTTTTTTATTGAAATTGGCAAGATACTTTCTCTTAAAATTTATCTGGAAAAATAAAAGATAAAAAATTAAACAGTTTTTTAAAATCAAGAACAAACCTGTAGAATTCACTCTTCTTGCATATCAAAATTTATCATAAGCTGACATAAGAACATATGTGAAAATTAATGAGGAAAAAATGAAAATCAAAAAATAAACTTTTAATTTTCTTTTGACAAAGGTGCTAGCACAATAGGATGGTGGGAAGAATTATCTTACAGCAAATATTGCTGGAAAAATTGATTATATGCAAAATGATGATATTTTACCAAATCTTCATATTATATACAAAAATCCTGAAAATAAGCTCATTTGCCTCAGTATAGCAGCTGAAACATTTAGAAGAAAATAGAAGATAAACTTTTCTTTATATTGTCTTAAGCACAGAATTATTGGACATTGCACCAGAACACCAAGGGGGAAGGATTAAATTGGAGTTTATCATAAGTAGGAATTTTGGTGTTCCAAAGGATATTATCTAGAAGTTTGAATAGGAACACAAAAGGATTAACTTCACACAAAAGGAATAATTGTTTGCAAATCTGATATTTGATCAGGGACTAATAAGAAGATTATATAAAGAATTCTTATACTTCAATATATGAAAGGTAATTTTAAGAAACTGATTTTTAAAAATGGGTAAAATTTTTGTATTAGAAATGCCTAAAAATATTTTAGAGGCTAGTAAACAAAGGAAACGATGTAAAACAACTCTAGTCATTAAAGAGATGTACAGGCAGCTTACAACTCAGAGGCATTTAACTCTCAGTAGGATGCTGACAAAGATGTTATGACATTAGAACACCTCCACTGCTGCCGGGGCTTTAGGCATGTGCTGTAGTTCTGTGTGTGAGAAGTGTCCAGAATGGCTTACCTGCAAACATGAAGTATGTCAGAGAAAGCTGGCATCTCTGCTTCAGTAAAGTTAGGGCCTAATGATAATTAAGACACATGAACAAAATTTTTGATTTCTAATTTCAAACAATTGTGTACAAATACATGCAATCTTTATGAAAAACATTTCACATTGTTATACTAAGTAGTTTCTTATTTTGCATATATCACATGAAGCAAATTATCAGCTGTTTAATTCTCTAGTATTTAAAAACTTTTGAATTTTTTTCTGAATTCAAATACACCTTTACTTTTTTTTACATACTCTTTGTAGGGCTGGCAAAAATAGCTCAGCAGATTAAAGCATCTGCAAACAGACGAAGGGGGTGGGGGTTCAATCCTTGACTGTTGCGCCAGCCCCACCCCCAGGGGGCACTGAGATGGCAATTGAGACTGGGCATGGTGGTGCATTCCTGTAATTCCAGCCCTTGGGAGGCTGTAAACAGGCAGATCACTGCGAGTCCAGTCTGGTAGTAAACCCTGAACACCCTGTAGACCCTCCCCTAAGAGTACAAAAAGCAAACAAAAAAAAACTTCTCTGTGCCTCTCATGCATCCAGCCAGTTCTCTCTCAACTTACTGGAAATATAAAACTTCAGAAATCAGAGCTCTTTCTTGTCCTTGTTCGCAGAAAACTTGATTTTAAATATATGAGGAAAAGTCGCTCTATTTAATCCCCTACATATGCATGTGTCTACAGACACATCGTGTGCTTTGTGAGTTTGAAAACATGAAAAGCACATGGGAAAATATTTGCCTCAACACTTTCAATCAACATATACCTATTCACATCTGGAAGAACTAAAGTCTGTTCAGAGGGAGTCAGTGCCTGTGTAAATGGAATGGTGTAACTTCATCAAAATGATGCTGACAAATATTTTTTTAAATGCATTTATTTTAAAAATGTGAAATACCCTTAGTACATTTTCTATCAACCTATCTCATGCCATAACAGTGAATTCTGTCAAAAATAATAAAACAGTACCTAGTCATATTAATGATTAGTAATATGAAACCATTATATGAATTATAATATATTTTAGGGCATTCAGTACACGAGACAAGGTGCTGAGGGCTTTATATATTTAATGAGCCTCATAGCAATGAAAAGGTATTCCTCTTTGTCCATTTTCTAGGTACTAAAACTAGAGTTACGTCCTGGAAAATAACTGTATTTCTTCCATGAATACACACTACAGAATTCCACATATTTATATTAAAATAATGTTAATGCTTATAAATCAATTCTTTTTTTCTTCATATTTTATTTATTTATTTTTTTCCATAATTTTATTGAAGAACAAATAGCAAGGAGATATTTTTCAAATCAAATTAATAGAACAGATTCAATAATTTATACATTGCATATTGTTTTCGTAGTTGTTACTTGTTTTACAAGGTGCAGACTTGATATTCTATTTACAAATACTATTAGAGCAGATACCAATATTCATTGAATTAAGAGAGTGCAGCTATATACCTATCTTTTTTTAAATCAATTCTTTATAATTTAAATATAGTCTGTAAATGTTATCTTAACAAAAATAAGGTTGCTTCAGAATTTCTCTGAATAATGTTTAGGGACACCAGATGAATTAATTCAGTAGTCCCAGGTTTATTTCTTTCTTACTTTAGTGTATATATGAACTTATACTAGTTATGAAACTTTTCAATGTCAATTATATCACAAAAGTAAATCACAAAGGTAATAATATTTAATTGAGAGAGTTATCATGATGTTAAATGGAATAGCCACATTGAACAATTCTGGGCACAGAGCAAATGTTCAATAAATGGTGATAATAGATTTCATAGATTGCATGAGTTCATGTGGGACTCTTTGTGTGTACTTAATAGAATAACTAGTGGGCCGAAGATGGCTCAGTGGAATAAGCACTTCCCTGGCAAGCACCAGGGCCTGAGTTCAATGCCCAGTTCCACCAAAATAAAAAAAAAAGATGATTCTTTAGAATAACTTGTAAGCCAAAGGTATAATTCTTGAGTTACATAAAACAGAGACAATGTTGTTAAAGAGAGGGAGGGAAGAGAATAGGGTAAACTGTCTTTATTTCTTGTCCTATATCGTTTTATATAGTTGAAGATTAATTTTCTGGAAGTCAGCTTTCCAATGAGCAATGTGATAAAATTCCAATCAACAAAATATACTTTTTTTATTTGAACTGTTTTGAACACATTTATGACTAATTTTATACCATTAAAGAGTTGGAGGGGGTGAGAGTTTGACTCAGCAGTAGAGTATTTGCCAAGCAAGCTGGAAGCCCTGGGTTCAGTCCTCAGCACCAAAACCAAAAAAATAAACCTTCCCTGAAGGGTTGGAGTAATCATTGGAGCTCAAAACAGTATTTGAACATTTCTCTTTCAGTAATTTACATTTTTCTCTCTTTGACTACTTATTTCTATAACTGAATAGAAAAACATAGAGATTGCCTATTTGCTGGTGTCAAACACAGATCTTAGACTATGCATCATAGACATGAGGAACTCAAGGGATGGGGTCCACAGTAAGGGTCTGTATGTCACCCAAAATATTTGCATACATCGCTCTATCTACCACAAGGACAAAATCAGGATTGTGTCAGCCAGCACGTCTTATCTGACTGGAGGTGTATTTAAGAGTGAAGGATGGAGAGGGAGAGATACAGGCTTATTGAGAGAGGAGACTTACTAAGGTGTAATGATGAGGACAAGACAAGAAAGGAAAAATCTGATGGTCACAGGATAAATATATTTGGGACACTGAAATATATTTATGCTTAATGTTCTCAGAGTTATTGGATAATATATTAATTTAGAATTACGTTAGGCAGGGCAGATAGCTTAGCAGACTAAAGTGCCTGGTTAGGTAGAATGCAGTACCTGTGGTTTGATCCCCAGCTTGCCATGCTGGCCCTGACCCTGGGAAATGCTGAGACTGCGATTGAGACTAGGCATGGTGGTGCATGCCTGTAATCCCAGCTCTTGGGAGGCTGAAAACAGGAGAATCACTACGAGTCCAATCTGTATAGTGACACCCTGTAGGCCCTGTAGATCCTGTACTAAATAAAAGAAAGAAACAAATATGCAAAATGCATTTTCACAAAGATATTTCATGAAAACGTTGTCCTATTGTGTATATATTAAGAAACTACTACTCTTTTGGGGACTAAGAAAAATTAAGCACTGCTTTAAATATTATTTTAAAGATACATTAACATGTGGTAAGCTATTTTATAGAAATTTTAAAACGTTTGTGAAACTATCCTTTCAAATTGACTGCTCTCTCTTTTTAATTTAGTGAAAAATATGTTAGTTTTCAACCAAATAGCTTTTGATGAGTTTGTCTTTATTGAATGGATTTTCAAGGATTGGCTTGTTATGTTTTGAATCCAGAGAAAATAGACTTAAGTTTTAGAAAACGAAATTCATAATAATTAAAACTGGAATAACTTTTAATCTTTGGTCATTTCTATATGAAGTGCTTGGATCATTGTAACTCCTTCCCCATTGGCTACAAAAATTATAACCTCACTTGTTAAGGGACTATTATGGTTTGTGTATAGGGGTCCCTCCAAAGCCTACTGCAGGTATGGGACAGCCTCTGGGGTTTTGGAAAAATTTTTTTCCATGCATTTAGTGCAGGGTCTACAGGGTCTCACTATGTAGATCAGACTCATAGTCATTCTCCTGTTTTCAGCCTCCTAAGAGCTGGGATTCTAGGCACGGGCCACCATACCCAGCCTCAATAACTGTCTCAGCTTGGTCCAGGGGTGGGTCCAGCACGCATGCCAGGGAACCAAGCCTCTGCCGCTGCATTTACCTAAGCAGGTGCTTTAGTTGGCTGAGCTATCTGGCTGGCCCTCAGCCTCCAGAGTTTGTGATTATTGTGGGTGCAAGTGCTGCACTTGCCCTGCAGCAGGTAACCTGCATTAAAGTGTAAAGAAGGGAGAGAGGTTAGCTAGCTGCCTAAACTGCTGCCACTCCCTTTGCCCTCTTGCACTGGCTGCCACCATGAATGGCTGCTCTCTGCCATGTGCTACTCTGCCTTGGAGCCAGTGGAGTGTGGACGGAAACCTCCACTAACTGGGATGAATAAACCTTTCGTTCCTTTGTTTTAGGGGTTGAGCATTTGTCCCTGAAACAAGAGAAGAGTAACTTAGACAGAGGTTAACAAAAGCAGAGGTTGAAATTAGGTAAGCAAACCTGGGTTGAAAGGCAAAGCAAATAGCAAGTATAAAAAGAAGAAGAAGTTAAAATAGAGATGGAATTCTCCACCAAGGTAGAATAATCAGGCCCCTAACAAAAGTGTTATGGTTTATGTCTGAATGTCTCCCCAAAACTCGAGCAGTTTTAGAGGAGGATTTTTTGGAGGCAGCTGAATCTAGAGTTTGTGACTGGTTCCTAGTGCAATCCTGGGATTAATTATGTTGGAGTTAAGGGTGGGTGATGGCTGGGTCACTCCACTGGTTGGATTGGCACCACCATAATCCCAGCAATCAGAATAAAATACAAGGGACAGAAAAATGGTTCTCTCTTTGATCTTTTTTTAATGTATTTAGTACAGGGTCTACAGGGTCTCACTACACAGCTTGGACTCTTAGAGATCCTGTTGCCAGCTTCCCAAGTGTTGGGATTACAGTTGTGCTCTACCACACCTAGTCTCGGTCACCATCTCAGTGAGCCCCTGGGTGGGGCTGGCACTGCATGCTGGGGATCAAAGCCTGCTCCCTGCATCTGCCTAAGCAGGCACCTTAGTGGGCTGAGCTATCGGGCCGGGCCTCTCTTTTGATCTTGCTTTTTGCTGTCTTCTGTTTCCATTAGCTGTTACTTCTCTACCACGTGTCAGCCTTCCCTGGACTCAGCTAATATGAGCTGAAACCTCCACACGCTGTCAGCCAAATAAAGCTTTCTGCCTGTAACTTAGGGTGCTGGGTATTTACTTTGAGCAATAAGAAAAGTAACTAAAGCAACAAGTTAGAGAGTTGTCTTCAATATTTTGAAGTTCAGCAATTAAATATTCCCAGAGATAGAAATATTTTCTTAGCATAAAACACAGGTGCAGGTACTATGTAGCCATGGCAAAGTGCTGGTCCACGTCTGCGCCTTCTTCCAGTGGCATAGTCCAGAGCCAAACCTTCAGTCCATGTCAGTGGCTCTGATTTTTCACTGCCTGCAAATAGAGATGGCCTGTTCTCCATGCAACAAAGGGATAATCTCAAAGCAACATGAGGAATCTGTGCAAAAGCAACGAGGGCTAAAATAATCTTCAAGGGAATTGGCTGTGTTCAGCAGCAAGAAGCTTTTAAATGGAAAGTGTTTGCTGGCTAAGTTTGTGCTGGACACTGATGTTTTACATTCCAGTCATCTCACTTAGTCACCTTGGATGGGATTCTACCGTTTTATGTTAAGAGGTAGTTGGCAGAAAGTCATTTCTGGCACAGAGGGGAGAAGAAACTTTTCATCTTTTCAGACTTTTCAAAAGCTTCTATTTATATTAGGATAGGACAATAAAAAAGCAGGAACAACAGATTACTCTGTGTGGTGTAGATAGGAAAGTCTACTTTTGCTGAGAGTTCAAGACACTTTGGGGTTATTTCTGTGACAAAGTGAGCTTTCACTTGTCCTTTCTTGTACCTCTCCCCAGACAGAGCCACAAATTCTCAGAGTGTGGGCAACATTTCCGTTTTCCTTGTAGTCTATGGTGGCTGGGAGCGTGGCCTTCCATGTTGCTCTCTTTTCAGGGAGCAGAAGCAGTCACTGTTGTTCTCATGCATTTCACATTCCCTTGCTAGGTCTTAAATACTTCTCTCTCTGTATTAGAACCTGAATATCCCAGGGCTATGTCACAAGAACCACCAGTGACATTCCTTATTTGTGGATGTGTGTCCTGACACCAACATCTGCATGGGGGCTGAATTTTAGTATGTCTTTTCCCAATTCTCTATGTTGTTGTTATTGTTCACAAATATGTTGAGAAGAATCCATAGGATTCCTTTGCCTTATTTTCTTTCTGCAAGTTCTGACTCATTTTGAACAATTTTCTGCTTTGGGCAGGGCATACTATTTATGGGGAAGCTGTAGCTTCTCCAGTGAGTGGAAGGAGGGGTAGGAAAGATGACAAGGCAAAGATCACTATGAAAATTAAGTATGACAGAGGCATCTTCAAGATGCTTCTGAAAAGAATTCCATTTTGGTTCTACCAAACACATATGATACTGTAACACTTAAAATACTGATATTTAAGGACAGATGATATGAGAATGAGAACCAAAAACAAAGCTTAGTCAAATCTGATTCCCTTTGGGTGGAAATTGATTAAACTGTAACAGCAAAGAAATTTTATGTTAATTCTGATTCAGTATTCTGCTTTTCCTACCAGACTACCACTGAGGAACGCCAATAAACACATGAAGAACCTTTCCGTGTAATGGTGTGATTTCAACAGAACAAGTTGATGTAATCAGGGCGCATGATAAATGGGAGAAAGCATACACTAATCCTCACCTGGACTGGGTTGAATTTCTTCAATAGTTGAAGGATCACACTGCACAAGTAGAAAAAGAACCACCTGTTCTTGTTGGGACTTAAGCTCCAGCATGAGTTCTGGTAGAGGTCCACAGGAAATACTTCCTTGGGGAAATAAAACAATTTTTCTGGACATGTGGCAAGGCAATGGAATTAAGATTTGGCAGGCACCATTGCATTAGTCTTACTTTGGGTGTAAAATATGTTAATTTACCACTGTCTGGAAAAAAAAAATTGGTGAGTCATTCACAGAACTACTTAGACTCTATTTCTGTATATCTTTTGCTTTGGCCATTTCAGTTTTTACTTCACAAACCAACTTTTCAATAATTTGTAAATCAGGTATATATAAAAATCATTTTTTAACCTATCTGAAAGAAATTTCATGCAGAATTTTCTGAGTGGAACGATCAGGGATCAAATTTAACTTGCATTCTGACTTTTTCACTTTTGTTTTAATTATAGTGATTTTATGAAAAAAAGATTATCCTTTGTTCCTTATGATAATGTAAATGATTTCAACTCAATTTGTTGTCAAATCAGAACTCTACTATATGCATAAAATCAATCTCTGGAAATCATAAGATTTAACATTTTCCAAGTTTTGTTATTCCACTATAATCTTGGGAAATGTGCTATGATTTAGAGCACAAGAGAATTGTACTCAAAACAGAAATTAAGGATCCAGTGGGTTAAAAAAGAATTTTGTTTTATGGCCTCAAAATATCTCTGTGATCTTAAACATAACACCCCCATACACAAATAACGCAAGTTGGACAGATGTCTCAAACCTGGTAACAGGAAGTTCCTCTTACTCTTGAAAATTACTGTGCCCAGGCTCCTCTTCCCTCAATCAGTCTCAAAAAACTAATGTGATTCCCAAATTAAGCAATCTGAAGATAAAATATGAACCTCTACCTGAACTTATAATCAATGAACAATTCACATTAAATCATTGAATGAAGCAGATATAATTCTTTACTGTTAGGGAAGAAATTTTAAAACAGACTAGGAAAAATTGCTTAGCTATCTGTCTCTTCAGGAGAAAAACACAGAGTTTCCACCTTGCTACAACCTTCTAGCTACTTTCTACTAGCAGTGAATGCAGAATTATATAAATTTGCACAAATGTCTCTTAAAGTAGTGCGGAATGTATGTGAAGTCTCCAAATTAAAGCTTTCCTCCATTCCCACAGCCCAACTCCAGGATATTCTCACCCTAAGCACCTTTAGGCTTTGGCTGAATCACCGTCCTTTCCAAAACTGTCCATCTGTCTTTGAGAATGGTTGTGATCCGGAGATTCAATGTGACTTACTCACTGAGCCCTCTGCCAGCTTAGATGCACTTTGTAGGTGGAAAATTGTTGGTCTTTGTCTCTCCCAGCTTGCAAGTAAAATGAAGCTGCCAAGAGATAAACACATTCTAAGTTTATCATGCTATTCTTGGCCTCAAACTACCAGCCAGAAGGCAACTATTGCTCAAGGTACCGTGTTTACAAGTGTTCAGTCCTCCACTGTTTCAGAGACCCAACATGATAGAATTTCTTCCTGCCAGCCTATATTTTTTCTTCAAAGCTTTTATATTTCTCAATTTCCTTCTAAAAAGAAAGAGGGCAGTTTCTTTGAAAGCATTCGAAGGTCTGAAGACTCATTAAAATCAATCACTTTGTGCTGAGTTTCTCCTCCATCTAAAGCAGTACAGCTTCTTATCAAAGCTACATATTTATTTCCATAATTATCAACGGTATTACATTCATTGGTATAGCTAGTACTTTTCTTAAAAGTGAAGAAAATATACCTGAATGTACCTATTAGGTCTTTGAAATTTTTGCTGTTTATGATCTTTGCCATTTGTTTACTGTGTTGGATCTTTCACTTAATTCACATTTATTATTACATTTATTGTTATATAGACTTTATTTCTTTTCCAATTAATATTCTTCTCACCTTAAGTGAGTATATTAAAAATAATTCAGTCAGGGTTCTTGAAATGTTCTTAAAACCAAGGAAAGAATTTTTTTTCTGAGAGTACTACATTAACTTTCTTCACAAATGTCTTTCTGGCTGCATTGGGTAACAGGATGTATTGAGTTCATACATCTTAAATATAAGAGTATAGCTATATCACATCCTATATTGGCACAGTATATTGACATGTATTATGTATGATGTTACACTGTTTAAATTATTAGAAATCACATTAAAAGAAATTATAATAAGATAGGGCTTTTTACCAAATCTAAAGTATTTGGCAAAGATACGATAATCAAGTTCAACTCTTGATTTACAAATAAGACTTTGAGTTCTCAGAGTTTTATAACTACATTCTATATCATGATTTCTTTGCATTTCATTAAAAGTTACATTCCCTTCTGAGTTCAGTATTATATATGCATAATTTACTGATAGAATCAGGGTTTTATTGTTTTCTTAAACATGGAGATGTTAATCTGCCCTGAAAATTTTTAATACACATTTATTGATCTGTGCTCCAGTAATTTAATGCTGCTGTTAATTAAATTTATAACAAAACAAATGGGCGAATATAACTAGAAAATTTTTACTTGTTCTAGTTTAAGTTCTGTTAGTAGTAAAGAAAGATTTGCAATAGTGTATCCTTGGAGATTGTAAGAAGGTGTTGTTAACCTGAAATATTACTTGACAGCATTCAGAAATAATCAAAATTAGTATGTCCTCACTGAATGAGCTTAGAAAGCTTTCAGAACTGTGGCAATAAAAAAATTGCACAACTACCCAGTGGGTTTAGGGGGCTATGTACATAAGATAATGAATGAAAATGGAGTGCTCTACTTGAAAATCAATATACATCATTGCTGTAATTTATGTGCAGTTTCCAGTGTCTTGGTTCATGGAGCTACTATAGCAAAACAGCAAAAAAATTGTGGCTTAAACAATAGAAATTGTTTCTCTGCAAATTAGGAGCCCAGTGCCAAGCAAGTAACTGTCTTTCAGGGACACACCTTCTTTCTATGTCTCACATGGTGGTGGCACGAGTTAAACTTGTTCTGAGATTACAAGTAAGCTAATCTCATCCACAGGGGCTCTGCTTTCAAAATCTAATCATCTTGCAGGACATCACATTTTAATACCCTCACTGCAGAGTGCAGATTTCAAAGTACAAAATTTGGGAGGACATCCGTATTCAGCCTACTGCCCTTCCCTTCAAAAAGCAAGTAGCATTCTCATTGATGTATGGTAATTACTTTTCTCCTGTATAACTCCAAGTGGCATGACTTATGTTAATTCTTGAGACCATCTGATCAAAGCATTGTGCACTACAGAGCCTTTTCTTTTGTTTACTGCTCTAATTAAAAGTATTTTAAAATGATCTTTTACAAAACGGGGTGGCTCAAGGCCAGCCAACATTTTTGCCCTAGCCTTTCAAGGTCACCGAAGACTCAGGACATAGGAGAACCTGTACTGCAACATCATGAAACTCAGGTGAGCTCCAAATTTTCTGAACAAGGAGATTATGGAGCCACAGAGGAAAGAGATTGAAGCTCTAAAGTGTGCCTGGGGAGAGTCACATGAAGAGAAAACTTTCTCTCAAGCTCTCACAGAGAGCAATCTGGTCAAGCATTGGCCTTGACTTATCCACATGGATGACACAGACAAAGGAACTACAGAATAATGTACAGGACTACAAGATAAACCCTGAGAGGACTTCAATGACCACATAGGAAATATAAAGTTCTTGTGTTGGTATATAAATTTTGATCTACCTAGGTCTTAACCATCCAGCAGAAAAGTATAAAAATGAAGTATACATCGTGAGCCCATAATATTAAGCTGAGCTGTAAATGGATATGGTTGACAATTTCTTTGAATAACTCACTATGGTTGTAGAATGCTGGACTGTGTTGGATTGTGGTGTTGAGTTCAAGCACCTAAGTTAGTCAATGGAGTGCCCACTTTTGACAGGTGTAGACAAAGGAAGAGTTGTAGAAAGAAAAAATCATGATGTGTGTGTATAGACAGTACAGTTGGGATAGATAACACTGTGCTTCTACATAATTCTATGAGAGGCAAGATCTGCACTAATGGTGGTTGGACAGGATATTATGTCGGCTTTTAGTACTATGGTTATCCACTAGGTAAATAATTATTGAATTTTTGATATAATTCAGGTATAAAAAATAAGATAAGTAAGCAATTATACTCTTAATTCACTGATAAGAGATATCTGCTAAAATAATATCTGTAAATATAATGTCATGTATGCACCTTGTACAATACCAAAACGTTATGAAAACAGTTTGCAATGTATTAATTCATCGAATGTGTATGGTTAAGGTGTCTTAAAACTGTCTGATTGACATTTGTATTTTAACAAAATAAAAATAAAGGAAAAAATAATAAAAAAAACCAAAACGGGGTGGCTAGTTTGGTTGTAAAATTTGTTATGATACTTTGAAAGCCATATTTAAAGTGTAAAATGTATAAGCTCTCTATTTTAAAAGGTTAAGAAATAGCAGAAATTGAGAGAGAAATTGAATGGCCATCACTGTTTCGGCTATGCCAACATCTGATGCACTTTGATGGGAAGAGTATAAACTTTCTAAAACAGAAGGAGAGGACTCTGCTGGACAAAGATGTGGGGAATATAAATGGCACAAGCTGGGCTAGTAAGTGAATAGCTAATATGCCACAAGTCATAGTGGAAAGATTTTGGGAAAGTGCTTTATAGCCCTTTGTCATCTGCACATTTATTTAATTCTAATTCATTTTAAGTCTTCTTGGTTCAGGCAAAATTTAAGTCAGAGTCATGAAGCAAATGGGTTCATTTTGCCAGTAAAAACTTAAACTTTAAATACCAGGAACTTGCAAATGGTGAGACCATGAATAGAAAATCCACAGCTTTCTTTCTGTATGAAAAAGATATTTTTTTTAAAGTACAAAGGTATCTTATTTCTGAAATACCTTTGCAGTACTTAGGAAGCCAGAATTGTCCTTTACATTTTCAACTAAACACTTTGCTAGTGATGTAATTTCATTCTATTGATTTGGTGTCTACCTTGCGGGGTGGCGCACAATATCCCACCCTGTGCCCCATCCAGATAATGCTGTGCAACAATGACCATGAAATCTTAAAATATGAATGGGTTCCATGAACCAAGAGCTTGCTTCTCCCTCATTCCTGTGCTCAGCTGCTTGCTTTGTTTGCCATAGTTCCTACAGGACTCAGCTGATGTAAGCTTGACCTGAACACTATCCAGCTGACTGATGAAGCAGGAAAAGTGAAGGAAGTTACCTGTGCCTCAGCCCCGAAGGCTTCTGCTTAGAGTGATGTTGCCTGACTCCTTTCACATCTCGTTAGCCAACACAAACCCTATAACATCAACCTCCAACATAGAAGAGAAACACTTCTTGTGGCTTGAAGGAAGAGTTGTTATGAATTGATGAACAAAACATATGCATTGACTACTGCAGGGCATAATGCTTATCGGCCATCATTTTTCCTAAGGCACCAAGAATAGAAGGCATGTGATACAGGGTTATGTTTTTCTTCCTCAAAGACAAAGATTTATTATGTGAGTATCATTCAAGAATTAAGCATTGTTAAGTCTTATTTCCAACTAAGTCTTGTAGTGTCTGGCATAATTGTGTCTTAAGAATCATTTTGTTCAGCATTCTGCAACCATAGGGAGTTATTCAAAGAAATTGTCGACCATATCCATTTACAGCTCAGCTTAATATTATGGACTCACGATGTATACATCATTTTTATACTTTTATATTTTTCTGCTGGATGGTTAAGACCTAGGTAGATCAAAACTTATATACCAACACATGAACTTTATATTTCCTATGTGGTCATTGAAGTCTTCTCAGGGTTTATCTTGTAGTCCTGTGCATTATTCTGTAGTTCCTTTGTCTGTGTCATCCATGTGGATGAGTCACGGCCAATGCTTGACCAGAATGGTCTCTGTGAGAGCCTGAGAAAAAGTTTTCTCTTCATGTGACTCTCCCCAGGCACACTATAGAACTTCAATCTCTTTCCTCTGTGGCTCCACAATCTCCTTATGTTGGATTGTGGTGTCGAGTTCAAGCACCTAAGGTAGTTGAATGTCAACAGAGTGCCCACTTTTGACAGGTGTAGACAAAGGAAGGGTTGTAGAAAGAAAAAATCATCCTGTGTGTGTATAGACAGTACAGTTGGGATAGATAACGCTGTGCTTCTACATAATTCTATGAGAGGCAAGATCTGCACTATTGGTGGTGG
>PVKA01041271.1:0-18190 GCA_004027165.1 Ctenomys sociabilis | reverse complement strand
ACGCTGCACGGGAAGGACTCCGTGGGACCTCGAAGCCACGCAATGGTGAGGTTGTGGGAGGACGGTAGGGCCGGGCTGGGATCGGGAGGAGGGCTGAGGAGGGGGAACGGCAGCGTCCCTGCCCGGCTCCAGGCCCTGAGCGTCTATCTGCCAGTCTGTGGGACTCACCTTTGTCTCTTTTCCCTGTGCTGGGTCAGGGCTACTTGCGGGTCCCCTGTGTCCTGTCCTCACTGTGACCCCCGTAACCCACAGTTCTGTCTCGGGTCTGGGAAGAGCAGGGTGTGTGGCGAGACCCCGATTGTGGCGTGGGTTGGAGCTGGGTGCAGCTGTGAGGTGCTAGGTCCCAGTCTCACTCCTTTAGTAGCAGACCTAGAGGTTGGCAGAGCCTCGTACACAAAGCCATCTCTTCAGGTCTCTGCCTTCTCATGTTCAGTGAAACTTACATTTCCAATATTTCTTCATATTGCCGGAGTCATAGTATGCGTTACTGTGGGCTGTGCGCATCCACAGAAAGGTTTAACATCGAGGGTCCTGTGGCTCAGCGGCGGAGTGCTCGTTAAGCGTGCAGTGACATCCTGCATTTGGTACTCTGCAACCCCCGAAATTATCACCCGAGTCTTTCATGTTAGACCTTGGCTCACTTGAGGAGCTCGTGGTCTCAATGCTGTGGAATAAGGTCATTGAGGAATAAGGTCATTAATCACAAAGAGGACTTTGGAAAGAAATTTTATTAGAAATAAAGATAGCTCCCTGATTCCCTTTGAAGCATCCTCAATGGCCATGTGGTGGCTCTCTCCACAGCAAATTAAAGATTATCAGAGCACAGTAATCGCCTAATTGTTTTGTGGACACCTAAGCACAAGTAACTGTATTTACAATTGCCATTTAGAGCTCACGCTCTATTTTCTTTTTTTTGAGCTCAGTTTCTTTTTTGGCGGAACCAGGGATTGAATTCAGGCCCTTGTGCTTGCCTGGGAAGTGCTTATTCCACTGAGCTGTGTCCACTGCCCCTGAGCTCAGTTTCTTAAGCCCTTTCTCTTATGCAAGTTTTATAGAAAACAGGGATTTTATTTATTTATTTATTTATTTATTTATTTATTTATTGGTGGAACCAGGAAGTGAAAAAAAACAGGGATTTTAGAAAACAACAACAACAACAACAACAAAAAGTATTGAGGTTGGGGAGATGGCTCAGTGGAATAAATGCTTCCCTGGGAAGCCCAAGAGCCTGAGTTCATATCCCAGGTTCCACCAAAAAAAAAAAAAAAAAACAAAAAACATTATTTTACACTTTAAGTTCTTGGAAATTTAGGAGCTTAGTAGGGAGTGGCTACAAGTCCCGTGGAAAGGAGGGGCAGCATTCCGTATAGTCTGAACAAATTCATTCTAGGTCCTCTAGCTGCAGTTCAATGATTTTTTTTTTTTTTTTTTTTTTTTTTTTGTATTGTAGGGAAGGGTCTACAGGGTGTCCAACTCCCAGTGATCCTCCAGTTTACATCCTCCCAAGAGCTGGGATTACAGGCACCTGCCACCTCGCCAGGCTCAACTGCAGGCTCAGCGTGCCCCAGGGGCAGGGCCAGCATGATTGAATCCCTAGTTGGTGTGCCTGCTTGCAGGTGCTTTAATCTGCTGAACTATTTGGCTGGCCTTCAATGTTCTTATTTTAATTTTTTTTTTGGAACCCGGGATTGAACTCAGGCCCTTTTGCTTGCCAAGGAAGCACATATTCTACTGAGCCATCTTCCCGGCTCCTCTCTCTATTAAATTGAGTAGAATTGTAAAAAAATCAAAGAAAGTCTCATATATAAAGATTTTTAAATAGATCCTTTGAATTCTTAATGCACATCAATGTGACATATTCCCAACTCTATCTCAGACCATTTTTCCCTAGCTAGGTGTCTTCCTCATAAGGAAACAAAATGAAATTCTTTTACAGCAGACCGTTTTTTTTTTTTTTTTGGCGGAACTGGGGATTGAATTCAGACCCTTCTGCTTGCCAGGGAAGCGCTTATTCTACTGAGCCATGTCCCTCCTCTCTACAGTAGACTATTTAAATGACGACTTCCCAGGAAGCTTAGAATGCTGAGTTAATGGAGGGAATGCTAATGTATCACCAAGGGAATGGATGGAGTTCTTGTTGAAAGGGTTGCCTGATAAACCCCAATTGAGAAACACTTCAGCTGGGGTATATACATGGAAATGCATATGGTACTGGTGATAGTGGAAGGAGAAAGAAGGCTCTCATCTCTGAAATAATTGCTATAATTTTTGGAATGTTTCTTTACATTGCTTTAAATTTGAAATGTTGATTTCAAATCAACCCTAACCCTAGCAATGTACATTTGTCAGTGTCTTCTGTTACTACTCATCAGTTCACCTAACTCTTTGTGAGGCAAAATTAGAAGTTAGCAAACTAGTCTTGCAGGTTTCAAAATGTGGTGGGCATCATCACTGAAGAAGAAGGGTTTTCTCTTGATAACAAAAGACTGCGAGGCGCGTTTGATGTTTTTATTGTACTGGGACTAAACTTTGGAAGCTGCCCCCAAGCTACACCTAACCTCCCCCAACCTCATATTTAAAAATTATTTTTTGAGACCTGGTCTTACTAAGTTGCTTAGGCTGGGGTCTCCCTTTTGATGGTGTTTCCAGGTCCTTGGCTGTTGAGGTGACAGGCACGTAACATTCTGAAAGTTCAAGATCGGGGTCCTCTAATCACCATTATTTTCCAAGGTTTCAGTAGCTGGGTAGACAGCAGTGAGACTGGGTGGTGCACACCTTTAATCCCAGCCATCTGGTAGATTGAGACAGTGTTGAAACCTCAAGCCCAGCCTAGGCAATTCACCAAGATCCTGTCTCAGTATGAAATAAAGTTCTTGGGGTACACCTCCAGGCTAACTCATGTAAAATGAATGAGGCCCTGAGCTAAATCTTCAGTAGTGAAGCAATAAAGAAAAATAAAGTCAGGCAAGTGTGTTGAGCATACTTAAAAGAGCCAAAGCTTGACACTGATGTTTCATTTATTGCTTATGTTCTGTGCACTTTACTGTTTTATTTTCAATTTCCTTTGGGATAATGAACATATTTTCCCTTTGAAACTTTGGTAGCATCTGTAGTTATTCCTGCAATTCTTCAAATGCTGTATTAATTAGTTTCTCCAGAGCAACACAACCAGGAGATAATTTCAGTGCTGTTTTCAACAAACAAGGCTATTCTGGGCATTTTTGGTTTGTATGTGGGTTTGTTTGCTCTGCTTTGTATTTTGTTCTTTTGGAAGCTATCAGTTTTGGTGTTATAAACAGGTCCTCCGGTGTGTGTAGTCACACTCTGGCTTACATTACCGTGACAAGGGGATAGGGTGGGACTCTTCAGTAAGACACAGGGCTGAGGACTTTGAATATAACACCCAGCATGTGCAAAGCTAGAGAAAACGCTGCATTCCTAGTTGTAAATTCTGCTGCTTCTGGGAACCTTTTAGTGCCTTAACCTTGGGTCTGCATTGCCTTTCTGTGCTGGGTTGGTTGTTGTCTTCTGTGATCCCATTTTCCCTTCCAGCACCTTAGTGGGCTGAAGGGAGGTGCGTCCAGCAGTGCTGCATCCAAGACCCTTTCTCCTTGTGCTAATTTGTGTCTCTGGGGAAAAAGATGACCACGAGCTCTGGTTATGTGTTGTGTAAGTGACGAGGGAGTGTAATCCCTGAACTCCCCCAAGTGTCTCCTGGCTCCCAAGCTCTGAGCGCAGAACTTCCGCGTTGGCACATGACGATGTCCACTGCAGCAGAGAAAGGCACAGCTGGGATAAGGCACCCAGTACTGGTCCAAGGCACCGCGTGGTCTGTGCTCCTCACCTCCCAGTGCTGTCATCACAGAGCATCAGGCGGTGCAGCCGGTTGTGGTTCTTCCCATCTGTGTTTTCTGAGAAGCAATGCAGGTGGTGGAGACAAGGAGAGTGTGCCAGGAAAGAGTCCTGTGGCTGGTGGTGTTCATTCTGCTTGTGTTGATGGTGCAGAGCGTTTTCCAGCCCTTGTGGTCTTTGTCTGCCCTTCTGGGTTCCTTGTTGTCAGGAGCTTATGTGTCCATACCGCACCTGCAAAGTTTGTACTCCGGGCGACTGTGAGCATCAGAAAACGTGGATGTGTCTCGACCTTTTTGTTATAATCATGATATAGAGCATGAGGGAGATTTAAAGCATGGGCAAGAAGCCAAGGATATTGGTCAATGTAACATAACACACAGGGCAGCCCTTAAAAGAGTAAGTTGTCGACTGAGGATCTCTTTAAACTTGGTCTCTGCCTGATCATATGTAATTCCACCATGTTGTAAGAAAGCATTTAGGAAAACAGATGTAGGATTGAGAATAGTTTTATATAAATGGCTGCATTTAACGTTAACACACTGACAGTTTCATTGAAGTGCAGTGGAAGAATATCTGCAAAATACGTAAAAATCTTACATAAAGAAAGACATTTTACTTGTTGTACGTTACCTTTTGTATTTCTGCTTTTCGCTTGTTATACTAGGGAGACTATACGATATTTACATATGCGTGTCTGGCTTATTTTGTTTATAAGTATATGTTCAAGTGGCATCCACTTAAGTATAAATGCTTCAAACATCATTCTTAATAGCTGAGTAATACTCCATTATATAGAAATACCACATCTTTTTCAACCATTCCTCATATGATGGACATCTTGGTTGTTTCCAAGATTTTGCTATCACACATTGCGCTGCTATAAACATAGGTACACATATATCTCTATGATACAATGTATCCAGATCCTTTGGGAAAATTCCCAGTAGGGGGATAGCCGGCTTGAATGAGATTTCTAGTCCTACTCTTTTGAGGAGTCTCCACACTGACCTCCACAATGGTTGTACCAGTCTACATTCCCACCAGCAGTGGAGAAGTGTTCCCTTTTCCCCACAACCTCTCCAACATTTGTTGTTGGTTGATTTCCTTATGATATCCATTCTTTCTGGAGTGAGATGATATCTCAGTGTTGTTTTTATTTGCATTTCACGAATGGCTAGCGATTGAGTCAGATAAGGCAAAGTGAATGGCATATGCTGCAGGATACTAATCAGCTTTTCTTCTGGATGGTTAACAACCTCAGATCACAAGTCAGAGTTGCAGACATAGAAGAGCCACAAGGCCAGCCAACATTTTGGCCCTAGCCTTTCAAGGTCAGCGAAGACTCAGGACATAGGAGAACCTGTACTGCAACATCATGAGACTCAGGTGAGCTCCAAATTTTCTGAACAAGGAGATTATGGAGCCACAGAGGAAAGAGACTGAAGTTCTATAGTGTGCCTGGGGAGAGTCACATGAAGAGAAAACTTTCTCTCAAGCTCTCACAGAGAGCAAACTGGTCAAGCATTGGCCGTGACTCATCCACATGGATGACACAGACAAAGGAACTATAGAATAATGTATAGGACTACAAGATAAACCCTGAGAGGACTTCACTGACCACATAGGAAATATAAAGTTCATGTGTTGGTATGTAAGTCTTGATCTACCTAGGTCTTAACCATCCAGCAGAAAAGTATAAAAATGAAGTATACATCGTGAGGCCATAATATTAAGCTGAGCTGTAAATGGCTATGGTCAACAATTTCTTTGAATAACTCACTATGGTTGTAGAATGCTGGACTGTGTTGGATTGTGGTGTCGAGTTCAAGCACCTAAGTTAGTTGAATGACAATGGAGTGCCCACCTTTGACAGGTGTAGACAAAAGAACGGGTGTAGAAAGAAAAAATCATGATGTGTGTGTATAGACAGTACAGTTGGGATAGATAACGCTGTGCTTCTACATAACTCTATGAGAGGCAAGTTCTGCACTAATGGTGGTTGGACAGGATATTATGTCGGCTTCTAGTACTACAGTCATCCACTAGGAAAATAATTATTGAATTTTTGATATAATTCAGGTATAAAAGAAGATAAGTAAGCAGCTACACTCTTAATTCACTGATAAGAGATATCTGCTAAAATAATATCTGTAAATATAATATCATGTATGCACCTTGTACAATACCAAAACACTAAGAAAACAGTTTGCAAGGTATTAATTTATCGAATCTGTATGGTTAAGGTGTCTTGAAACTGTCTGATTGACATTTGTGGTTCAATAAAATAAAAAATAAAAAAAAAGAAGACATTAATTGTCATTTGGGAACAGGTCGACTTTTCGTTGTCGTTGTCCTGAATAGTGTGGCATTGCTACCAGGAGCCGAGCCTTCCTCCGCTACCCCTTGCAGCTGTCAGCTGTGAGCTGCTGTGTGGGACTGCTCTTGGGGCGGTAGTGCGCCAGCTTGTTGGGTAATTATGCCTTATATCAGATGACAGCACTTGCACGAAACCAAGTATAGAGAAAACACACGAGCACGTTTTGGTTAGCTTTATAAACATAAGGTGCTTATCTGAATCTGGTAAACCATATAATAAACCCAAATTAAATTATGTTTTAGTCTGTTATGAAGCAATACACAAAAATAATTTCATTATGTCTATAAAAGACTGTCTTCTGTTTAATCTGCCTTAAAAATCAGATATAAAAGGGTCAAGGAACTTTCTTTTTTCCTTTTCTTTTCTTTTCTTTCTTTCTTTCTTTATTTTTAAATTGCTTTTATTTTCTTTTTTAAGGGAATTGGGGATTGAACTCAGGCCCTTGCGCTTGCCAGGGAAGTGCTTAATTCACTGAGCCATCTCCCCTGCCCTTTTTTTTATTTTTTATGTATTTAGTACAGGGTCTACAGAATCTCACTACACAGATTGGACTCTGAGTGATCCTCCTATTTTCAGCCAATTGCTGGGATTAGAGGCATGTGCTACCGCCCTGTCTCAGTTGCCTTCTCTGTGTGCACCAGGGGCGGGGCCAGCAGGCTTGCAGGAATCAAACCCCATTACCTACATCTCCCTGAGCAGGCACTTAATCTACTGAGCTATCTGGCCAACCGTTTTTTTTTTTTTTTTTTTTTTTGTAACTTTAGATAATAAAAAATGTGTATGATGTTTAAATATCACTTCAAGTGAATTAGTTACCATTAGTTAATAGAAATCAAGATATGGCCTTTTCTGTAAATTAAGTGTGAAGAAAAGTGTATTGATGAGCTAATAGTCTGGGAGTTGGGCACCTTGAGTAATGTCTCTTAGCTACTTCTAGAAAAGTGTCCTATTTATTTAATCATTGAATGTCTCATAATAAGATAACATATTTTGTAATGTAGTGATTTTGCTGAATTATATTATGCATTCAAATGTGACATAAATTTAAACTGACTCCTTAAGAAGAAAATGGGCTGGGAGATAGCTCAGGAGCTTAAGCACCTCCCTGGTAGGTGCGAGGTCCAGAGCAGTTACCAGTACTGCATACCACGCCTGCCAGAAACCTTGTGTGGTGGGCATGTCTGCAATCCCAGCACTGGGGAGGCTGGGTCAGGAGGAGCAATACTATAAGTCTGTACTGTAGTGAGACCTTGTATCCAAAAGCAAACCAGAAAAAAAAAAAAAGAAAAAGGAAAAAGCAGAAAATGGAGGAAGAGGAGGAAGAAGAGCAGGAAGAGGAGCAGGAGGACTTGCCTGGCAAGTGCAAGGGTCTGAGTTCAATCCCTGGAAGGAGGAGGAGGAGAAGAAGAAATGTTGTATGCCATGGTGAACTTTTGAGCTTTATTAAATATTGAATAAAGTGCTTCATTGTTAATGACATTTCTGTGTTAAATTTACTGTGCAAATTCTGAGTTTTCTATACCCATTCCTTAGGAATGTTTTTTTTTTTTGAATGTGTCATCATGCTGTATTATTGAGTACAGATTTCTCTCTTGTCACTTAGAGAACATTTCACCCACTGCTCTGCTTGGCTGCTAGCCTCTTGTCTCTCTCTTCAGCAATGGTGAGGCGGATTCCCTTTCCCCGGGGAAGAGAAATCCATGATTTGTTGCCTTTGCCAATGACCAAAATGTTGGAGAGCCGGGTGGCAAAGCTGTTGCCATTGGCATCTTTCACATGGACCACATCAAAAGAGCCAGGGTGCCTCTCCCTGTTGGTGATCACACCAATCCTTCCCAAGTTGGCACCTCCAGTAACCATGCACATGTTACCAGTGTCAAACTTGATAAAATCAGTAATCTTGCCAGTATCCAAGTCAATCTGGACGGTGTCATGCACCTTGATGAGGGGATCGGGGTAGCGAATGGTGCGAGCATCATGGGTCACCAGATGTGGGATTCCCTTCGTGCCCACAAAGATCTTTCTTACTTTGCATAGCTTAAACTTGGCCTCCTCGGGTGTAATGCGGTGAACAGCAAAGCGTCCTTTGGTGTCATAGATCAGACGGAAATTCTCTGCAGTCTTGTCAATGCTGATAACATCCATGAAACCAGCAGGGTAGGTTCTATCAGTTCGTACTTTGCCATCAATCTTAATGAAGCGCTGCATGCAGATCTTCTTCACTTCATCCCCAGTCACGGCATACTTAAATCTGTTCCTCAGGAAGATGATGAGAGGCAGACATTCTCTCAGCTTGTGGGGCCCGGTAGATGGACGAGGAGCAAACACCCCAGTCAGTTTATCCAGCATCCAATGCTTTGGAGCGGCTACCCGCTTCAGATGCTTCTTAGGACCAGGAGCCATGGCTGTGGCGGGAACCAGGAATGGTTTTATATTTACATGGGCACTTGTACGTTTATCACTTTCTGACAGATTTTCCCAAAAAAGAAAAAAAAATAGCTTATTAACAGTGATTGATATATTACCTATTTGTATTGTCAAATCTGTTATTTAGATTAACAGATATAGTTATGCAAGATGAGACATGAGTGAATATTACCACTTGCTTTCAAGAAATCTTAAATTTTTCTTCTTGACTCTTATTTTCTTTTATTACCTTTGTTTTTAAAAAAATAGAGAATAATATTAATTGATATGACATTAGAAACATTACACATTTAGAAGACCAAGGACATAGGTTTTAAGCATGGTTTTAGTATTACACATTGCTGTCCTCAGTGTAGTTGCTTAGCTCACAGATACCAACATAGAGTGTTAGCTTGGGTGAGAATTCTACCCATTAGCTGCTATTTTGAAAACCTGATGGAAATTCTTAGGACTGTTGCCTTACCCATCTTGTATATGTACTACGAGTACATGGTTTTGCCCCTACCTCATTTCCTAACTTTCTCCTTTCTCTCTCTTTGTTGTTCATTTCTTAAGTTCTGATTCTTTGCATTCTGTTATATGTTTCAATTTTTATTTCTTCTTTTGAGTTTTTACACAAGGGAGATAATAGGATATTTACACACGTAGGTCTGATTTATTTCACTTACAAGTACAGCCTCAAGTTGAATCACTTAGCTATGAAGCCTTTGAGTTTATTTTTCTTTATAGCTGAGTAATACTCCATTGTATAAAAGTACCCCATCTTTTTCATCTATTCCTCAGGTGATGAACATTTTGGTCATTTTTAAGATTTGGCTATGACAAATTGTGCTGCTATAAATATAGGTGCATATATATCATTATGATATGATATTTTCAGTTCTTTTGGGAAAATTCCTAGAAGGGGGATAGGTGAGTTGAATGGGATTTCCAGTTCTAGTTTTTTGAGGAGTCATCTGCTATGCATAATAAATATATTCATCCTGAGATATTGGTACATATGCAGCGGGTACCTTGATCAATGTCTGAAACATCTCCCCCTGGGAGATGTGTTCAAGAAGGAAAGGTTTTTGGGTTTTTTTTTTTGAGTCATTTTGGTTGCTTGCTGATTTGCTTCATTCTCCATTATCTGCTTTATTTTTCTTTTTTTTTTTTTTTGGCAGAACCAGGAATTGAACTCAAGCCCTTGTGCTTGTCAGGGAAGAGCTTATTCCACTGAGCCATCTCCCCAGCCCTATATTTCTTTATAATGTCCTGTTTTACAAAGGTGAACTACTTTCCCTCCATTGCCATCATTCGGAGGCTAATATAAGGTGATCAGGAGAAGATGGTCAGGGCAGGTCTCACAGAGAGACCTTTTCTCAGAAACTAATATATTCATTTTCCTTACATTTTTAACATTTTCATTGTGTGTTCTCCTATTGCCTTTTTTATTTATTTTTTTTTTTTTGGTGCAACTGGGGATTGAATTCAGGTCCATGCACTTTCCAGGGAAGCACTTATTCCACTGAGCCATCTCCTAGGACCCTCCTGTTGCCTCTTGTTAGTCCAGCTTCATTAAATAGTCATATATACATATAAATTATGTCTATAAATCGTGTATCTTTGTTTTTTGACACAACTTTCTCACTATGGATTGCAGACTGGCCTTGACCTGACTGTGTAGCCCAGATTGGCCTCAAATTTGTGACAGTTCTATTGTCTCCCCCTCCCCAGTAAGGGGATTGCAGGTGTGTGCCACACCTGGCTGATTTTTCCTATATATTTACTTTCTGTTTTGTAAGCTTTTCACTGTGTTTCTGATCAAATGTTTATATTTCTTAAATGCTATATAAGCCAGGCATGATGGCACATGCCTGTAATCCCAGCACTCGGGAGGCTGAGGCAGGAGGATTGTTGTGAGTTCAAGACCAGCCGAAGCTACAAAGTGAGCTTAAGGCCAGCCTGAACTGCATAGTGAGACCTTGTCTCAAAAGACCAAAAAAAAAAAAGCTATATAGATAAATGAAAGTATTTTCCTCCAACCATTGATATTATATGCTAAAATCATTACTTAATCCGGTGTAATTCCAGCTTCATTTCATGAGCTTGTATTGAAATGTTAAAATATCTTTTCCAGTTAAGCATAGTGACTCATGCTTGAAATCCTAGCACTCTGGAGAAAGATGCAGGGATATCAGTACAGGCTAGGGGCCCAACTGAAGTACATAAGGAGACCCCCATCTAAATAATGAAAAAAATATATTTTCATATCAGAGACACTTGTGAATTATTAACCAGTTTATTGTTAAACTGCATGCTCAGTGACCGAGATCCATATTCCATCCTTCAGTGAGAAATGAAAACAGATTGGAATTATGAAGCTATTTCTTCCCTGTTACTTGTAGTACATTCCTATTATAGTCTACATAATAGTTTTACTTTGTAATTGAAGGAAAATTTCTCATGTCCTAACAGAATATTTTTGTAACTGTCTTGGTTTTTTTTTTAAAAAAACATTGATTTCTGGGGGCAGGGGAGATGGCTCAACAGAATAAGCACTTCCCTAGCAAGTGCAAGGTCCTGAGTTCAATCCCTGGTTCCACAAAAAAAACCAAACAAAAAAAATTACTTCTTATTTTTATGCACAGTATAAATATACCTAATACCATTTGTCATAATGTTTTTAAGTGCATTAGAATTAAAAGTTTTTAATTGCATTTCTGATGGATGATATTTTGCCACCAAATTTATCTACATATATATTGATTAAGTCAGCCTATTTCTAGCCGGGCGTGGTGGCGCATGCCTGTAATCCCAGCACCCGGGAGGCTGAGGCAGGAGGATTGTTGTGAGTTCGAGACCAGCCTGAGCTACAAAGTGAGCTTAAGGCCAGCCTGAACTGCACAGTGAGACCCTGTCTCAAAAAAAAAAAAAAAAAGTCAGCCTATTTCTATCTGGGAGAAGATGCGCTGATTACTGCTTGAATTTCAGGGTAATTTTGTAAGATTTTCAATTCCCTGTTAACTTCATACCAGTGCAGTTTCTTGCTAAGTGGCCTGTTATGGGCTTTAAGTTGTGATCCCCTAACTTCATTATTTTTTATTTATTTATTTATTTTTTAGGTGGAACCAGGGATTGAACTCAGGCCCCTGCACTCACCAGGGAAGCGCTTACCCCACTGAGCCATCTCCCTAGCCCTTGATCCCCTAACTTTAATCTCCAAGATGCTGAGTTCCAAGTACATAGCATTTGCTCCCATCTTCCTTCATTTCAATAGGAAATAAGGAAGCTGGATTGGATGCTGAATGTACAGGTTTAAAATAAATCAAATCATTGAAGTAGTCAATGAAAATATGGATACTCTCAAAACACATTGTATTACATACCCAAACCTAATAGGTGTTGAACTCAGGCCCTTGCATTATTCCACTGAGAGCTTATTCCACTGAACCATCTGTCTGACCTCCAAAGCTTGACCTTTGTTTCAGGTTTTTTTTTTTTTGGATTCTTGGCTTTTGGCATCTCCAGCCAGTAGCCCTCCTGCTGTAATTCTGATGAACCTGGTCATGCTGCAGGGAGTCTGCTCACCAGGACACTGTAGAATGAAAGCAGACTGCATGCCTTGGCGTACCTCTTCCTGATTTTCCCCTCTCTGAAGTTGTGCTGTGTTATCATCGGAGGTGCTTGTACTTCTGCATCGCTCGTATGTCAAGCACTCACCTGGTGTCTTCTCCACCCTTTGCTGCATTCACGTCTTGCTCCTTGTTATTGGCTGCATTCACTATTTGTCTGTCTGCCTGACTGTGTGTTACAGTGTGTGTGTTAGCCTCTGTGATAGTGTCTAACTTGTGGCTTGTCCTGGGATGTGTTCATTTATGGCTATTATGATGGTGACACTGGATTTTTATCTCTGTCAGAGATAACTTCTGATGATGTGAAGTCCTCCCTGACATATACTAAGAAAAGTTTCATCTGGGTAATTATGCACAGCTGGGGAACGTAGGAGGTAATTAGGGTAATTAGAAAGAAGTTTTCTTTCTGATGTCTCTTTATTGGATGCTAGAATAGGAAAAGAGTCAGAGTGAAGAATATTCACATATACTCAGTCTCACCATATGATGCCCTGTTATTTTGGGACTTTAGAAACCCAGCCAGCCGACTCCGTCACCAAGAGGGCCACCACCAGACATAATTCCTTCACCTAGCCCAAAAATTGAGCTAAGGTACATTTCTTTTTTTCCTTTTTCTGATTCTGAAGTGTTTTCTTTAGAAAACAGTGAATTGAAAGAAAATAACTGTGTATTTCATTCTTGCAAAATGGGCAGTCACAGTATTACAGTGTGACTGCTAATTTTATATTTTAATAACTGGTTTGACATTTTACCTATATCATAATCAACCGGTGTTACATTTTTCTTGACTACAGAGTTCTTAATACCATTTTATTGTGGTATAGCAAAGCATTTCATAATGACTAGCGACAAACATGTTTGGAAGAAATCAAAATGATACACTGGAGGCTTTTGTAGGTAAATGCATGCAACTCAACACCATATGCATAAGTGGATAAGTCAGACCTACATGTGAACACCTCATTGTCTCCGAGTGTGAGAACCTGAAAGAGTAAGATCCAAAATGCACAGTAGATGTTGTGAAATAGGAAGAAATCATTCAAAAGGAAAGACAAACTTGGGTGTGAGGATAGAGAAAAGAACACACACATACACACTAGTTAAGATAGTTATGCTACTAATTTCTCTTAGTTCATTCAAAAGAAAGATTTGTGCTAATATTGTTTAGACAATTCAATGCTTACGTCTTGTACTCTGAGTAATTAATTTTGATGATGACAATTGCAATGTTTTAATCATTGTTACTTTCCTATTATCCTGTTTTGACATTTGGTCTTTTTAAAATAGCATTTAAAAAAATCAACTATATGAACTCTTTCGTCTTTTTTTTTTTTTTGGTGGAACCAGGGGTTGAACTCAGGCCCTTGCCAGGGAAGCGCTTATTCCTCTGAGCCATCTCCTGGGCCCCTAATCTTAATAAAAAGAAATTTGTAATATAAGGACACAGTGATGATGTGATCCTGGTTCAATAATCTTTCTTTCACTCAAGAAAATGTTAGATGTACATCATAGCCGTTATTAAATTTGATAACTAAATTTGATTTTTTAAGAGAGGTGTTAGGGCCATCCAAATAGCTCAGCTGCTTAAAGCTCCTGCAAGTAGGCCCTGGGGCCAGGGGTTTGATAAGCAGCCCGTGCTGGCCCTGCCCCTGGAGCACACTGCCATGGCAATTTAGACGAGGTTAGGTGCGCAAGCCTTGTAATCCAGCTCTTGGAGGCTGTACATAGGTGGATCACCGAGTCCAGTCTAGCACTGAGAACTGAACACACTGTAGACCCTTCCCTAAAATACAAAAAAAGTTATTTATTTGTATTTGGTGCAGGGTCTCACTGTGCAGCTTGCACTGGTAGTGACCCTCCCGTCTCAGCCTCATCGGCACTGGGACCACAGGTGTGAGGGCAATGCCTGGTTTCAGTGGCTGGCACAGCATGCATTTTTCCAGGACTTGCATGGCACAGTGCAAGAGTAGAGATCAAACCTCAGTCTTTGTGTTCGTCAGGCCGGTGCTTAGACCATCAAGCTATCTCCCTAGCTTTTTTCTTTTTTTGGTATTTTTGCGATTAGGGTTTGGCATATAGTTCTGGCTGGCTAGGACTCATCCCAGTCTGGCCTCCAACTTTCAATAATCCTCCTGCCTCCCTCTGCTAGGATTACAGGTGTACACCACTGCACTTGGCTGCTGTTAAATTGGAGTACTGTGAGAGTCAGAGACAGTTCTCTGCAAATGACTCATTTAAGAAGCAAATGTACTGTAAAGATATGGGAAGTCATAGATGGAAAGAAGCCTCAAATATCAGTTAAGACCAATAAAAATATTCTGATGCTGCAAATATTTTGTTGATAAAATGAAAGGAAAACTACTTCAAGACAACCAAGCAGGGGGCTGGGGAGAAGGCTCAGCAGAATAAGTGCTTGCCGGGCAAGCACAGTGGCCTGGGTTCAATCCCCGGTTCCTAAAAAAAAAAAAGAAGACAACCAAGCAAAGCCCTGGTGCGCTTGGGCTGATGCCAAAGAAAACTTGTATCTTTCTTATTGACTGAGTCTGAACAACTGTATTTAGAAAAATAAATGGACTTTTGATGAAAAACTTTTGGTAGATGCTGAACTACATATGAAAGTTCATGTTTTATTGTTCGTATATCTACTTCTGGAAGGAGGGCAGAGTGGTGAGCAACTAGAATTCAGCCTCCTCACGATTAGGAGTCCAGATGCTAGAGTGTGGGAATTTGGAGAAGAGAAGAAGGCAGGAGATGTGCGTGTCCCTAAGAAGCAGAAAGTTTCTGAAGGGTGAACTGGAGTTCACAGGGAGAGCAAGGTGACAGATCTCGAGGCAGAAGAGGGCAGTGGCCAATTTCACTGTCCCTGTCTTCTAGCTCACAGGGTTCTTGAGAGCAGAGTCTCAAACTTGCAGAGTTGTGGTGAGAGCAGGGGAGCTGAGTAGAACGCAGCGGGCTTGTGAGTGACAGCATTCTAAATGTCCTCAGGAGAAGGTAATGAGTAGCACCCCTTTTGGGTGAGGCCCCCTGAAGTGGGGAGTCATCCTCAGGGCTAACAGGATGTCGATGAGGCACAGCTCTGATAGACACCACGGTCACGTAGTGAGGTGAAGTGCTCAAGAAACACTCGCAGTGTTGTGGGCTGAACAACTCAGGCAACAGTCCCAGAGCTCGAGACCAGGAGTGGCCTGAATGTCTATGGAATTGAGCCAGCATGTACCCTATTATTACTGCAGGTTTCTGGGGGTTATATAGCACCCTACCCTACTGCTACTGCAAGTTAGCTGGAACCATGAAGTATGGATCTGAGCTTTGTACGCTTGCTTTGTCCACCATTGACAGTAGAGACCTTCCTGAAAACTGTAGACCCCAGAAGATAATCAGTCTTGAAGTAACAGAAACTCTGTTTTATTTTTATTTATTTATTTTTTGTTTTATATTTTAGGGAAGGGTCTACGGGGTGTTCAGGGTCTCATTACTAGATTAGACTTCTAGTGGTCCGCCTGTTTACAGCCTCTCAGGAGCTAAGATTACAGGTGCAGGCTACCACGCCCAGTCTCAATTGCTTCTCAGCGCGCACAGAGTCCGGGCAAGCATGGCAGGCCTGGGATCAAAACCCTGGACCCTGTGCCTGCTTACAGGTGGTGCTCTATTTGTTGTGTTTCGGTGGAACCGGGGAGCTTGAGTGCTTTAGGCCGTGAGGCCTCACCCTGCTCTCCCACACAAGATCGATTTCCTGCTGCAGCAGCTCCCAACATACACCCATTCATGACCCCGTGCTGTTGGCCTTCCGTTCATGTGATGTTCCACATAGTTAAGCTGCTCTCGAAGCTCTAGGAAGAAACTTGGTCATGACGTATGTTCTTTTAGGTTTTCTACTGAGTGCTGTTCACAAATACATTGTTGATAATGTTTGCATCTGTTTTCCCCTGAAGGAGACTGGCCTGTGATTTACAGATATTTAACTGATCTTGAAATCATAATGAAGCTGCCTTCTAACAACGAATTCCAAAGCTTTGCACAGGTTTCAGTTCCTTTAAAGAGCTTGAGTGTCGATGATGTCACATGCTTGAAGTCTCTGTGGAATGTGCTGGTGAGTCCACCAGGTTCTGGGATTGTTTTATTTCATAAACTGCTTATTACCATCTTGATTCTATTGCTTGCTACTGAGCCAGTCAGGATAATTCTATTATCTCTGATTACCTTTGGTAATTTGTAAAACCTGTCCATTTCTTCCAAATTTTCTTATTTTTTGGAACACAATGTTTTCTGCTAGTTATTGTCTTCTGGATTTTGATGTTGTCTATTAGAGTTGTCTGTTTCATTTTTATTTGCAGAAATGTGAGTACTTTTTTTTTTAACACCCAGAACTTTTGTTTGTTCTTTCAAAGAATCAGATTTTTGAGTTGTTGATTCTTTGTTGTACTTTTGTCCCAATTTCATTGATTTTTCACTCACAAATTTTTAGAATTTTTCTTGTTAAATTCAGATTTCACCTTGAATTATTGGTGTCTCTCTCAAGTATTTTAAAATGTCTCATAAGGTTATTTGAGCTGCTCTATTTTCCTAACGTAAGCATTTCTTTTCTTTTTTTCTGTAGCATTTCTTGAAAACAAAAACTTTCCTCTTTGGTCTGCTTTCATAGTGTCCCAGAGCTTCTGGTGAATTGTGCAGGCATTATCATTAACTCCTCCTTCTCTTCTTTCTTCCTTCTTCTCCTTCTCCTTCCTCTTCCTCCTTCTTCTTCTCCTTCCTCTCCTCCTCCTCCTCTTCCTTCTTCCTTCTTTCTTTCTTTTTTTTTTTTTTTTTTTTTCTTTTTTTGGAGACAGGGTCTCACTGTGCAGTTCAGGCTGGCCTCAAACTCACTTTGCAGCTCAGGCTGGTCTCGAACTCACAACAATCCTCCTGCCTCAGCTTCCCAAGTGCTGGGATTATAGGCATGCACCACCACACCTGGCTTAAAGGTTAGTATAGTTTTGGTATGTTCTACTTTAATAACTTATAACTTCAACATTGTGTTTCTAGAACTTTTTTTTTTTTGGTGGAACCAGGGATTGAACTCAGGGCCTTATGCTTGCCAGGGAGGCACTTATTCCACTGAGCCATCTCCCCAGTCCTTCTTCTTTCTTCTTCTTCTCCTTCTTCACAGAACCGCAGTCTCTCTTATGCCTGCCTAACCTTGCCTAAGCAGGCGCTTTAGAACAGTGAGCTATTTTGCCAGCCCACCATTAAGCTTCTATAAGTATTAAATTCCTTCTTTGAAATTGTTGTTTAGCAGTGTTACTATTAACTTGCTAGGAGTATTCTACATCTTCTGTGATTCATTTATATTTTCATTGCATAGTAGTCTGATAATACACATGTGCTGATCTTGATTTTTAATATTTAATTGGACTTTGTGTACCAGTAGGAAATCTGTCTTGCAGAATGTACTGCATGTTGCAGAACAGAATATGTACTCTGTTATAATGGGTTTGTCTATTTTGTATACACCTATTATGTTATCATGTTCAAGTTTGGCTCAGGTCTGATATTTCTAAGTTATGTTTTTCCTTTATCCTTTTGTTTAAGTGAGGGTTTCAGATTTTTCATTATGATTATTGTGGTAGATTTCTAACTGGTGGTCAACTTATTAAATTCAGTTGAATTAAACTAGCATGGTGTTGGGTGCAGGAGGCCCACCTGAGGGGTGTTGCCAGCAGCATAAATGGCAGAACGAGAGAAGAATCTACAAATCTCACTTGTATAGATTTTTTTTTTTTTTTTTTTTATGTCTTTTTGAGACAGGGTCTCACTATGCAGTTCAGGCTGGCCTTAAACTCACGTTGTAGCTCAGGCTGGTCTCGAACTCACAACAATCCTCCTGCCTCAGTCTCCCGAGTGCTGCGATTACAGGCCTGCGCCACCATGCCCGGCTTTTTTT
>PVKA01041270.1:0-18185 GCA_004027165.1 Ctenomys sociabilis | reverse complement strand
AAAAAAAAAAAAAAGAAAAATAAACGCACCCTGACCGAGGATTGGCTGCTTGTGCTGGCCCACACCTTTGCCACTCTGGGGTGGTCCCTTCCTCTCTAGGCTCCCATGCGTGTAGTGGGCCTCTGCTGCAGTTTGCTTGGCTTTCTCCCCTTGTATTTTGGGCAGCCCTAGTGATCTCTGGAGCCTCTCTGGGTACCAGCTGGCTCCTGAGAGCTGGGGGAGGGTAGCCTACTGGGAGAAGGAGGTGTGCACCCCCCAGGTGGTGGCAGCTGGAGAGCTTGTGGCTCCCTCCCCCTCTCCAGGCTCTCTTTGGCCTCTGTTCCCACCTAGTTCTGTGATTAACCCAGGCCCTTTTCTCCACTGAGCCCTCTTCCCGCCCCTTTGAGGCCTGAGTCATTATTTTAACTCCCCCAGGGGGACAGGCACTCTCAGTTCTGGACCTCTACTTCCCCCTCAGCGTGCTGCTCTGTGATGGCCCTCAGGGTTGTGCTTCTCCTCGGTGGTGAGTCGGGATCCGGGGCTGGGCAGAAGCCTGGCAAGTGCGCACGGTCTCTGGGAGCTTGGGGTTGGGGGTGGGAGCAGGGGTGGGCACCTGCAGCTCTCAGGAGGAGCTGAAGGGGCCTGGGTCTGTCTGGAAGGACGGATGGCTTGGGGTCTGGAGGGATGTGACCCAGCACTGGCGAGGGGATGGGGCTTGTGGCGCTGTGCATGCAGGGATGGATGGGCTCTCTGGACAGCCACATTCTCTGAGGCCTCCCTTCTCCCCTGCATGGAAGCCTTGTGTGGAGACAGAAATCTGCCCAGCATACTCTTGGGAAGGCAACTCATGGAGCCAGCAGGGAGGGGCATTGCTGGCACATCCTCTAAGTCTGCATTTGCAGGTGGGCAGTTCCATTACTGCCGAGAGGGTAATCTGCATTGTGGAAGCTATGGCAGGGTCACATTCACGGATCATTTAAAAATCAGATTAGCCAGGTGTGGTGCTCCACGTCCATGATCCGAACCCTGAGGAGGCTGAGGGAAGACCACTGGGAGTTTGAGGCCAGGCTGAGGTACATAGTGAGTTAAAGGCCAGCATGAACTACATAGCAGATCTTGTCTAAGAAACAAACAAACAAACAAAACCACACTCCTGTAAGCCTGGCACTCAGAAAGCTGAGGCAGGAGGATCACTGCAAGTTCGAGACCAGCCTGGGCTAGAAATTGAGCTTAAAGGCAGCCTGAACTGCATAGAGAGACCCTGTCTTAAAAAGACAAAAACAAAAGAAAACAAAAACCCATATTAAAATCAGTCAGAAAATGGACAACTAAAATGAATAGACACATCTCAGAAGTACAGATAGCCAATAAATATGAGTGAATATCCAACATCCCTGGCCTAATGTTAGAGAAAAGCAAATTAAAATCACAGTGAAGTTCCACTCCCCTCCAGGGAGAATGGTTATCATCAAGAAATCAAATAATAAAATGGGCCAGGGGTATAGCTCAGTGGCATAAGCGTCTACCTGGCAAGCACAAGGTCCAAAGTTCAATCCCTGGTACCAGAAAAAAAAAAAAATCAAATAATAACAAATGCTGGTGAGACTGTGAGGGAAAAGGAACTCTTCTATATTTTTATTTTTCATTTTTGCGGTACTGGGGATTGAACTCAAGACCTTGCACTTGCCAGGCAAGTGCTTATTCTACTGAGCCATCTCCCCTGCCCTCTACATTGTTTCTTCTCCATCTTTTATTAGTAATATTCGCAGGACACATTGGTTACATTCGTCATCAGGAGCTGGCACACAGCACACCTTAACTCTTTTCATGTGCCCGCCCCCTCCCTTCCCTCACGACTGCATCTCTGCCAATCTCTGCTCCTCTCCATCTCAAGCTTTTCCTACAATCATCAACCTTTTATTTACAACCACTATGAAAATCAGAATGGAGATTTCTCAAAAAACTACAAGTAGAAATTCCAGTTGATGCATTCATTCCCCTTCTAAGTATCTTCCCCAGAGATTAGAAATGTCATATCACAGGGACACCCTCATAGCTGTGCTTATAACAGCATGACTTGTAATAAGTCACCTTGGAAGTGGCCTATATGTCCATCCAGAGATGAGTGGATAAAAAGAAGGTGACATTTATACACAGTGGAATGCCATGAAGAAGGATAAACAGGTCCTTTGTAGGAAAATGGATGCACCTTGAGACCCTGATGTTAAGTGAAATGAACCAAACTCCCAAGCTTAAATGTCACATGGCTTCTCTTGGTGACAAACCCAAAGTATAATAAGTAAGTGAGGGGGAAAAAGAAACATCGAGCTGGAGCTCTCCTTGGAAAGAGGAAGGGACCAAGAGATGGGGAAGGTGAAGTGGACTGGAAAAGAATTAAGATGGTCTGTGTACACACTGGCTGTCCACAATGGATAAAATCGTTATGTACAGCAAACATGGACTAAACAAAAGGATGTAAAAGGAAAACCCCACAGAGCTCATGCAAAGACCCAGGTTTTCCTTAGAAATGTGAAGGTCGGGCGGATTGGCCACGGGTGGGCCCTTCAGGAAGGGCATGCGCTCTAAGGGCCCGTCATGCCCTCGCGCTCACTCCCACGCACTGCTCTCGCCCAGGAGGTACTTGAGGCTGCGTATCCTCCCACTCACCAAGCTCAGCAGCTGTGTTTAGGCTCAGAAAGAGAATCACCGAAGAGAGAATGATCTAGGCCGTGAGCCCTCGTGCACATGGCCACAGTAGAGTCCTAGCTCCCTCAGTGTCTGGCCTCTTTCTTTCTTTTCTTTTCTTATTTTTTCTTTCTTCCTTTTTTTTTTTTTTTTTTTTTTTTTTTTTTTTTTTTTTTTTTTTTTTTTTTTTTTTTTTTTTTTTTTTTTTTTTTTTTTTTTTTTTTTTTTTTTTGTCTTTTTGAGACAGGGTCTCTCATTGCAATTCAGCCTGGCCTTGAGCTCACTTTCTACAACAGGCTGGTCTCGAACTTGCTGTGATCCTCCTGTCTCAGCCTATTGAGTGCTGGGACTACAGGAGTGCATCACCACTGGCCCCATCTGGCATTTTTCCAGAACCCCTGTGTGGCTCTAGCTCTCTGTCACCAGCTGGCCGGACACTTAATCCCTTTAGGACTTTCCTATTTTGGAGGTTGGAAATAATGCTTAATCCAGAGATAACAGGGAATTCTAGGGAGGAAAGATGGCTGCCTTGGATATGGAGGAGTCACGGAAAGTCCTTGAAGTGCCGTCCCCCCTGCGAAGCTTGTGGGGTTGGCCACCCACCCGCAAGTGGAGTGCGGCTGCAAAGGATCACGGGAACAGGGGGGAATCAGGGCTTGCTGCGCTGTGCAGTTACCTACAAGTAGTAATTAGAGAGAGTAATTAGAGGCCAGCCCCCATCCCACAACTTAGCAGCAGGACAAAGACCTTCTCTTTGAGAACGGGACACCAAGGGAGGGGACGAGCACATCTGGCCCTTGGGGTCTCTGTGTCACGAGACAGGACAGTCTTCCTGTAGGGCACTTCCCCAGTGCTCTGAGCAGTACTCAGTCTGATTTGGGCGATTCCCCTTTTTATTCTCAGAAGATCCCAGTTTAAACAATTAATTGCACGTTCATTTTCTCTTTAAGAACATTCCTGATCTGGCCTAGCGGGAGGCAACTAGCCTAATTTCAGATCCTGAACAGCCTTTGAGATGCCCTCTGTCTGATGAGCCACTTGCCTGGAGTGTTGCCCTTTGCATTGGGGTTTGATTATTAGGGGGCAGGGGTAGATGAGAACCACACAGGTGGCAAACCGGTAACTGTGGTGGCAAGAGAAGGCTTGGTCCCCTAGGCAGGTGATAATCTAGGTCAGAGTGGGGCAGGGTACCAGGAGAGTGGGCCCGAGGAGAGGGCTTCTCTGATTACCTTCATCTCTCCCCATATTTCCCAGCAATGGCTTCTTATCACGGATTCAACTTGGATGTGGAGAATCCCATAATCTTCCACGGGGACGCAGCCGGCTTTGGGTGGACCGTGGTTCAGTTTGGCAGATCTCGGTAGGCCCCACAATGCTACCTTCTTCCCTACCCTGATCCTACAGCTGTTGTACTGCTCAGAGAGGTGTCCTGGAAGAAGCCTGGGTGACATCTCTCCTGAGGCCTGAGAACACCGTCTGCTACTTCTGATTGCAGGAAGGGCCCCGAGGTTCTGGTTCACACCCAGCCTTGGGAGGGAGGCCTTGACCCTGCCCAGCAGGTGGAGCTTCTCAAGTGACCAGTGTATTTGCACCCTCCTTTGTTAATCTTGAACTTTAATGCTCTGCACTTGGGCTCTTGAAATTCTTAATGATTTTATCTTTGCATTTGTGCTTTGCAAGTAAAGATCGATGGGGAGCTAGACACGCACTGGGAGCTGGAGGCCTTGGGTCACAGGCAGCCTGTCTCCCATCATCTCCTGGTGATTATGCTGGTGCTTGTCCCCAGGTGTCTTAATTACTTTTCTCATTGCTGAGGCAAAATACCCAACACTCAATGTTAAGGAAGAAAGGCTTATTTGATTTAGTGTGTTGAGATTTCAGTCCACAGCTGGCTGGCTCTGAGGCAGGTTTTGAAGAGGAGATTTCAGCCCACAGTTCAGGGACGGCAGAAGCCTTAGTGGCCCTTTTCTGCCCCCCTTTGCACCCTAGCTAGCTCCTGGGATTTGCGTGGCACCAAACCAATCAGTGGGCTAATTTGCTAATCACACAGCCTTAATCCCAGCATCACATATTCTAGATTCATCCACCTGTGGAAAAGCCCTACCTATGATCACATGAGGCCAGGCAGTGGGGACACAAACCATAACACCCAGCATGAACTAGGCAAGGCCAGGGTCGAGGGCTCTCATGCTGGGATTATGCTGGAGTCAACATTAGCTAGCAAAAACCATCAGAATGAGGGCCAGGGAGATAGCTCAGCAGACTGAGTGCCTACTTAGGTCCTTGCACTTGCCAGGGAAGCGCTTATTCCATTGAGCCATCTCCCCAGCACACAGCATCAGGATTTGGGCTCTTCTTTGTTTGGCAACCCAGTAGACAGACTGAAATGTACATGTCTGAGAGGTTTCCCCGGGTGATTCTCTTTTATGGGTGTGTCCTTGGCAACTCTGACCTAGGTAAGGGCTTAGGTCAGCTCCTCTGCCTCCTCATCTCCTGACCACTTGAAGCTGAACAAATCCAAAGGCAACTGTCTCTATCTCCATCCCCATCACCCAATTTCCACAACTCAATTTCCTATTGGGCTCCATTTAAAAAAAAAAAAAAAAAGAATGGAAAGGCCTTTCCTGATTACTGTGACTGGTATTTACATTAAAGGGCGCACACACGATGGGCAACCAAGAATGGTGTGTGTTTATATTTTCAAAATTATTCCAGTAAAAGACACACTGCCATTGGGCCTCCCTCAAAATATTTTCCCTCACACCTGTCACCTCACTCTTGCCACTTTCCAAAGCAGCTCTGGAAGTCCTGTTCTGTGTCTTTTTTTTTTTTTTTTTTTTTTTTTTTTTTTTTTTTTTGTCTTTTTGAGACAGGGTCTCACTGTACAGTTCAGGCTGGCCTTAAGGTCACTTTGTAGCTCAGGCTGGTCTCGAACTCACAACAATCCTCCTGCCTCAGCCTCCCGAGTGCTGGGATTACAGGCATGCACCACCACGCCCGGCTCTCTGTGAGTGTCTTCTTAAGATATGATAAAAAACACAGTGAACGTTGCTGCCCTCCCATGGCAAGGCGGCTTGTGGAAATGCTGTGGTTGTCCTCGTCCACTTCCTTCATGGATTCTGGTACTGAGATTCCTCTGGCTTGTTCCAAAAGTCAGAATGACATGGAAGGTAAAGGTTTTGCATCATTGGTCCAGGGCACCTGGGCAGCCACAGTACAAGTGAAGACACTCGTGGTTGGTACCACTCTGAGCACTGCTAAGTAATTATTTTTGTTGAATCAAAATCCAAAGACTAGAAGGCTGGTGGAGCTGGCAAGGCCACCAAGTCTGCCCAGAAAGCTCAGAAGGCTAAACGAACATCATCCCTGCCACCTGCCACCCGAGTCTTAATCAGTGGTGGAAGACCGGTCTCAGAACTGTTTCTCCCAACTGGCCATTTAAGTTTAATAGTGAGACTGGTTAATGATAACAATGCATTGTAAAACCTTCAGAAGGAAGGAAGAATGTCTGGTGGACCATTTTGTGTGTGTGTGTGTGTGTGTGTGTGTGTGGCAGTTTTTAAGTTGTTAGTTTTTAAAATCAACACTTTTTAATGGAAACAACTTGACCAAAAAAATCTGTCACAGAATTTTGAGACCATTAAAACAAAGTTTAATGAGAAAAAAAAAATCCGAATACTGAAAAGGTTGTGTATGCTAGTAAAGAGTGAGTTGCAGCTGGGGAGATAGCTCAGTAGAATAAGTGCTTGCCTGGCAAGCGCAGGGTCTTGAGTTCAATTCCCAGTACCACCAAAAATAAATAAATAAATAAATAAGAGTGAGTTGCATAACGAAAGAACATCCTGATGACTGGCGGGACTTGTCTAGAATGCCAGCAGCAGGCCCCAGGCAGCTACCACCCTGGGCTTCTGAGCTGGTTCTCATCAGCAGATTCGATGCACAGAGGGGACAGTTTCCCGTAGAGGAGAGGCAGACTGAAAGACGCCTTGGTGTCCTCTTAGTTAAGCCTGGCTCAGTGGCTGAGCACACAGCAGCAGACTCTGGTTTCCTCATCTGGGAGAGGAGGTTGGTGGTGGCGATCAAAAGTTTCCAAAATTAAACAAGATTTTTTTTTATGCGGGGAGTGTTACAGATGAATGATTTCTGTATATAAGACCATAAACAGACACAGGGTTTTGGGCACAGCTGCTTTATATCGTTCGGCCAATTTAAATTATTTATGTTACATTTAAATTTGTCCAAAAACCAGCTATTTGTTTTAAAAGTGATGGCTTCAGGAATTGTGCCATTAAACTCGAGGTAGTTACACACACGAACTCATGATCCCATGCACTTACCCTGACGGGGAGATGCCCTTTAGCTTATGCTTTTAATTTAACAAATATTTGTCGACCATCCTATACATAAGGGTTGTGATAGGTAAAGCAATCAGTAGTGATTTCTGCTAATTCACAAAGGATTACAGTGAGGGAGAGACTTATTTGGGGATTCTTCTGCCATTTTTGTTTTCCAAATAGTCTTTGGGAGGTAAATGCTTCACACACACACACACACACACACACACACACACACACACACACACATATCCCGAAGAGCAGATTTGCACAAACCCTGGTGTGGCCCCAGGGACAGGTGGGTTACACTCAGGCCTGAATTATGAACAGCTTCTCCAGCTCCAAAGGCCGAGAACGTCCCTCACCAAGTTGCGTTTTCCCATCGCAAGATATTTCCTTGGCCCCAAGCACCCCGCTTCCTACCCACACCCTGCTTGACTGTGTGTGTTCTCTGCCTGCAGGCTGGTGGTGGGAGCCCCCCAAGAGGCCACGGCAGCCAACCAGATGGGCCAGCTGTACAGCTGCTCACCCACAGCCGGCACATGCTACCCCATCTCCTTGCACAGTGAGTGACTCGGCCGGGCGCTGGGACCCTCACCTCTCCTTGCTTGACCCAAGGATACCCCCTCAAAGGTCTCCAGCCCCAACTCTCCCCATGAGGGTGCACTGCTTAGTGTGACCCAGGGTGTCTGCCCTCTCAGCGTCCCCAGAAGCTGTGAACATGTCCCTGGGCCTGTCCCTGGCTGTTTCCAGTAACCACTCCTGGCTGCTGGTGAGTTACGTGAGACACCACTCAGGGAGGAGTAGGTAAGGAGGCAGGCGACGGGGGCCCCTTGCTCACAGGTCTCTACCGCAGGCCTGCGGCCCCACTGTGCACAAAGCTTGCGGGGAGAACATGTACGCAAAAGGCTCCTGCCTCCTATTGAACTCCCACCTACAGGCCATCCGGATGGTCCCTGCGGCCCTGGCAGGTGAGTGCCTTGGAAATGGGCAGGGTGTGACCTCCCAGCCCCCTGTGCCCAGGTCCCTCTCCTGGAGGCCTGAGTGTGGCTACTTGGAGTCTGAAGAGCCAAAGAGGGGGATGGGAGGGAGCTCTGGCCTGGCTGGAGGACAGGAGCCCCCGAGGGCCAATGTCCTGATGGGCACAGAGGGCCCTGTATAGGCCAGAGAAGGTGTAAGGGTCTGGCAGTTGCCACAGGTACAGAGATGTGTCCTGAGCTTCGGAAGAAACCCAAGATGTGGGGTGTGGGGGGTGCGGTGGTGGTGGCTGTCCTCAGTGGTTCGCTGCTGACTGCAGGATTTCCCACGCTAAGCCTTCTCCCTCGAAGGAGGGCAAGTGGTGGAGTCATATTGAGAGAGGGGCCTGAGACATCTTTCTGCGAGTCAGTCTGCGCCATGGTGGGGCCCAACTTTGAGAATTTTTTTGTGTGTGTCATGAACAACAGCTTCATTTTCTGGGCTTCAGTTTCCTCATTGGTAAAATGAAGCTTAATTATCATGCTAGAACATCAAGGATCTGATGTGCATGAAGTGCATAGATTCCCGCTTGTACAAAACCTGCCACAGCTCTTGACGTCCTTCCGCTGTGCGCTCAGTCTAACCGGAAGTGCACAGGAGCTGGCCTGAGGGGACAGCTGAGGCCTCTGGGATGTGGCTAAGAACTCCGCTTTAGATCACAGAGCCCATGAAGCCTGGAGAAATTCTCTCAGACTGAAGTGTGAGGGCTGACTCTATAAAGAGAATGGAAGGGGTGGGGGTGGCCGGGGTTGGTGAGAGCCTGTGGTCTTTCTGAGAACTCAGGGTAGGTGATGTGGCCTCTGAACTGCAGGAGTAATGGCTTCTCACAGTCATCTCTGGAACTCAGGAGACAGGAGACCTGGTAAAAGGAAACACAGCAGCATAAACCCGGAGCAGGCAAAGCAGGTGCTGGCGGAAATGGGGAGGGCTGGGGTCCGCTGAGCACGGAGGCACGAAGCACTGCGGGCCTGGTGGCCACCACCTTCCTGCACCCTCACAAGACCTCTGGTGGCGGACAAGATGGTGTCCATGGAATAAATGAGAAAATTGTGGTTCAAAGCAATGAGCTTCCACCTTCCGGCAGAGCTAAGAGTGAGGCAGCCTTGCCCACTACCTTAGTCCTTTCAGAAAGGCGTTCAGCTGCATCTGGGCACCTCTGTCGGCCCAGTGGAGAGCACAGAAGGAGTTGTGAGAAATGTTGTGGGCCATGGAGGAGGACCGTGGGGTTCTACAGAGGCCCATGTCAGCGGCCCAGGCAGCGCCCGAGATCTTTCAGCCTGCCATACAGGCAGCTGGATTTTCTAGCCACTGAGGAAGCAGAAAGGGAAGTGACCATCTATGGTGGGGAGAGGAGAAGGGTTTTGCTCTGCTTTGGAGGTGAGAGGTGAGTTAGCGCAGCTCGGTGGCGTGGTCACACCTCAGTGCTGCAGTGGCCTGCGCCCCCAGCACCAGAGCAACACAGGATGTGGGGCCGGCAGGGTGCCGGCTGGGAGGTGCTCACCGGCCAGGAGCCCTGCAGGAATGTGGGGTGCTCCGCAATGGCTCTCTTTTCTTTTGCTATGGTGTGTCTTTCCCATGAAAGTGTGATCTCCAAAGACAAAAAAGATAGGAAGAGATGGTATCTTTTTTTTTTTTTTTTTTTATTTTAAGCTCTAGGCTTTTCAGGTCAGATTTCCCCAGAAATAGATGCTGAGGTTCATTCGGGAATGTTCTTGGGAGCAATATCCATTAGGACATGAGGGAGCATGCCTAGGCCGGGACGGGCTGACAGTGGTGCAGTTCCAGCGGAGGCCTTAGCAGACCCTGGAGAGCTTGGCAACGGGTTGCCCCTGGGCATAGGAGGGTGGAACCCTAGTGCAGCTGCTTCCTTCTGCCTAGGCTGAGTCCTGGGAGGGGGAGGGGAACTCTGCAGAAAGCCCTTGGCAGCCAACTCCACAGTTGGCAACGAAGGCCCCAGTCTTGAAAGGGGTGGGCTGTTGGCATCCACTGCAGGTGCGCCCGGAAGTGGCTGGCCTGTGGCGATGATGGTGACACAGCTGGCCCTGGGGAGGGCCAGGCCTTCTCTCAAGCATCTTATATCATACTAACCAGTCTGTCCTTTCAATAACCCAGTGTGGTAGGTATTATCACCCCATTTTATAGAGAGGAAATTGAAGCCCAGAGAAATTAAGCAAATTGCTTAATTTTGCTCTAGAATGTGGACTTAGCTCCAGAATGCATACTCCGAAACGCTTCGCTTACCTGCCTCCCTGTCTGCTCCATAGCAGTCCCAGAATACGTGTTTTCTGAGGATTTGTTGACTGAATGACATCCTCACCCACCTGACTGTGTCCTGGCTTGTTCGTCACTCGTCCCAGGCCGTGCGGCAGGGGGGGAACAGTAGGGACTCTGCTGAGGGTAGAGGCAGGGCAGGCAATGCCTCCAGATCTCCTCTGTGGGTTACAAGGCCAGGACTGGCCCTGTGCCTTCTGAGCAGGCAGGGGTTTGGCTGCCTCCGAGGCACACGCTTGGCTCTCTGATTCTCCCCTGTCCACAGAGTGTCCAAATCAAGAGATTGACATTGCCTTTCTGATTGATGGCTCTGGCAGCATTGAACAAAGTGACTTTAACCAGATGAAGGGCTTTGTCAAAGCTGTGATGGACCAGTTCAAGGACACCAAAGCCCTGGTGAGTGCCGGGCCAATGCCTGGGGAGCGGAGCTCAGTGCAGCTGCGCTGGGCTGAGGCCCAGGTCCAGGGTCAAGGTCCCTGGCCTAGGAGGTTTGCTTCCCTACTTGCCCCATTCTGTTTAAAACATTGGAAGGATTTTAAAATAATCTTAAGTGGTTGAAGGACTCCTAAATTCAATCAGTGATCAATATTTTCTCCAAAATCAGAAGTTCACTGAAAGACACAACCAGCATGACACATCCTGAGTGCCAGGGCCTCCTCTCTGGTCTTTGCAGTTCTCCCTGATGCAGTACTCCAACCTCCTGAAGATCCACTTCACCTTCACCCAATTCCAGACTGACCCAAGCCCCGAGAGCCTGGTGATGCCCATCGTACAGCTGAAGGGCCTGACATACACAGCCACCGGCATCCGGACAGTGGTGTAAGTTCCCTTCTTGCTGCCCTTTGGAGGTGGTGGCCACCCACTCCTAGGGCCAAGTCAGAGCAGCTCTTCTGAGAGGAGGTGGGAGGCTCTGGAGAAAGGGGCTGAATTGGGGTGTGACGGCTGCAGGAAGAGTCTTCCCTGGAATGCTCCCCACCCCTTCATTATAAAAAAGATAAAATTCTTATTTAAAAAAATGAATTTAGAGCAGGGTCTACAGGGTGTACAGGGTCATACTATGTAGATTGAACTCATAGGGATTCTCCTGTTTTCAGCCTCCCAAGCGCTGGGATTATAGGCACGTACCACAACATCCAGGGCCGTCTCAGTGCATCCCGTGGGTAGGGCCAGCATTGTATACTAGGGATTGAACCCCAGATGCTGTTCTCTGCTGAAGCAGGCACTTTAGTCCGCTGAGCTATCTGGCTGGCCCTAAAGACAAAATTCTGATGGGGGGAAGTTGCACTCGTATAATCCCAGCACTTAGGGGGCTGAGGCAGGAGGACTGCTGTGAATTCAAGACCAGCCTGAGTACAAAGTGAACTCAAGCCCAGCCTGAACTGCATAGTGAGACCCTGTCTCAAAACAACCAAAAAATATGATAGCATTAAGGAAATTTTTTTAAAAGAAAGTTTTTAAAAAATTATTACATCTCCTTCTAGTTGATTACTTTACAGTATTTTAGCAATACGAAGGAGTAGGAAATGATCAATAATTTCCACCACCTGGCACAGCACAGTTTCTGTCCTTGCTTTCATACATTTATTCTGTGTGGTCACAGTCATATCAAAAACTATTTTTTTCTTTTGTTTAATCTCTTTGAGATACAGTCTTGCTACATGGCTTTGAACTCACAATAGTCCTCCTGCCTTGCCCTCCCGAGTTCTGGGATTTTAAGTGTGCACCACCAGGCCTGGTCAGAAACTATTTTCAAAAAATCAAAAAATCTATTCTTACAACTGGGTCCATATTTTGCCAGTTTTATGTGCTCTGTACTCTTCAATAAAGGACCTAGGTTATAATTTGCTAATCCCTTCCCTAATGGGTGTTTTCAAGATTTGAGCATTTTGTTTAGCACACGTGTGTATATGTGTGTATTCAGTTTATAGAGCTACCTACGCGAGCATGCGCAGTTACAGGTCAGCTGTTTGTTTCAGCTGATCATCTGATCAATGCTCACCTGCAGTCCACTCTGATACAAGTTCTTGGCTTCAGTTAATCCTCAAAAGAACTCGGAGACTTAATATCACTCATCCATGGTTGCTTAACTATTTACTACCAAACGAAGTGGCTTACGTCACGTAAGAAGCAACTCTAGGACCGGCCAAATAGTTTAGCAGATTGAAGTGCCTGCAAGCAGGTACAGAGGCCGGGGATTGAATCTCCAGGCCTGCCCATCCGGCCCAGCCGCCAGGGCCCACTGAGACAGCAACTGAGACTGGGCATGGTCACACACATTTGTAATCCCAGCTCTTGGGGAGGCTGTAAACAGGTGGACCACTATGAGTCTGATCTAGTAGTAAGGCCCTGAACACCCTGTAGACCCTTCCCCAAAATTAAAAAAAAACAGCAACTCTTCTTACTTTTCACAGTCCCAGGGTGGGGTTCTGCTATGTTTGCACGGTCTGTCCTGGGTTGTGCTCAGAAGAAATCTGAGGCCAGAACACCGAGAGCTCCACTTAGCTGTCTGATGGCCAGAAAGAATGGACTGGATGCCCAGACCTGGGCCCACTCTCCATGTGGTCTCTTTCTTTGTGGCCACTCCACGGTCCCTCCCACAAGCCAGCCAGACTTCTTGCTGCAGCTCAGGGCTTCCAAAAGTGCAAAAGCAAAAGCCAGCAAGGCTCTCTAGACCCACAGCTGGTGCAGTGTCACTTCCACTGTGTGCTGCTTGAAAAGTGAGTCGCTGACCAGGCCAGGTCTGCTGTGGGAGGACAACCAGTTGAGGCCCATTGGGCACAATTTTTTAGAGATTATTTATAGGGCAGTCATGCATAGATGGGGCTGGGGAGATGGCTCAGTAGAATAGCTCTTGCCTGACAAGCACAAGGGCCTGAGTTCCATCCCTGGTCCTGCCAAAAATAAAATAAAATAAAATCATGCATAGATGGAATTAAAGGCTCAGACAGGTTAAGTGTTTTACTCCATTTCTATCTAACCCCAGAGCTTCTGCTTTGAACTTCCTAGGATCAGCATTTAATAGTAGGCAGAGTAGTCAGGGGAAAATGGGCACCTTTGTTATTGGCCTTAGTAATTACTGCCATGGTGAGCTTCAAAAAGAACTGAATGGTTTCATTAATGTGCCTGATGGGAATCAAGATCTCCCAGGCTGGGAGATGAGCTGCGAGGGCAGCAGATGCTGCTCCAGAGTCCGTCATACCACAGTTATTTCCCTTTCTCTGTCTACAGGAATGAGCTATTTCATAGCAGTAATGGGGCCCGCAAAAGTGCCAAGAAAATACTCATTGTCATCACAGATGGGCAGAAGTACAGAGACCCCTTGGACTATAGTGAGGTCATCCCCCAGGCAGAGAAAGCTGGGATTATCCGCTACGCCATTGGGGTAGGACCTTGTACTCATTGCTCCCCCGACTCGGCCTGCACTGCAGCCAGGCCAAGGGCTGCTGGGCTTCCCTCCCCCAGCTGCCTTTCTGCTGTAGGTGGGAGACGCTTTCCGGGAGCCTGCTGCCAGGCAAGAGCTGAACACGATTGGCTCAGTGCCCCCGCAGGACCATGTGTTCAAGGTGGACAACTTTGCAGCCCTCGGCAACATCCAGAAAAAGCTGCAGGAGAAGATCTTTGCAGTGGAAGGTACACAGGAGCAAGCTGGGGCCACGGAGCTTAGGGAGTCCCCAGCTGCCCTCTAAAATCTTGACCCCCAAGTTGCTCCCTAGAACCTGTGCCCCAGCTTGCGTTTTCCTCTCTTTTCTGAGTCCCTGGGCCCTTGCAGCTGTGGAGAACCTACACGACCTGTTTCCCCACAGGAACCCAATCAAAGACCAGTAGCTCCTTTCAGCATGAGATGTCGCAGGAAGGCTTCAGTGCAGCACTCACAACGGTGGGTGGATACACAGATGTCAGGTATCGGTTGGTGGCCAGCGGGCTGGCAGCTGGGCTCCAGAAGGAAGCCAGATGCAGCTTCTGCCCCAGGTTCGCTCTCTGAACGAGATGAGGCACCAGGCAGTGCAGTGGCATTGGGAGTGGGGCTGTCAGAGGCTTTAGCTCTGTAGGGTGAGTGGAGATGTCGAAGGAGACTTCCAGCTGTGCTAAGTTCTGGGGTAGGGGAAAAAGATGGTCCAAGAAAATGAAAAGCATGCTGAAGAAGGGGCGATCCTGGGGAAGTCTGGGGAAAGATGGCTGTAGGAGAGGAAAAGGCAGGTGCAAAGGCCCAGCAGGCAGGCACAAGGGACTCTCCTAGAGAGATGGGAGGACAGGTGGAGAGCATTCTGGGGCTTCCTGGGTGCCACCAGCAGAGTCATCTGTGGTCTGGTTGCAGAGCCCTGACTACAACCCAAGGACAGACAGTGCACAAGTAGCACATAGCACAGCTGGCAAGGGGCAGGCGGGAACAAAGGGGCTGGAGAGGCGGGAAAGGGCCAATCACATGACCAGGGAGAGGCCCAGGCTGAGAGGTTTAGGCTTATTTGGATGGATATTTAAAATGCCCAGAGGGAGCTGGCCAGATAGTTCATCAGACTGAAGTGCCTGCTTAGGCGGAGTGCAGACCGGCGCAGGGCCTGGGTTTGATTCCCGGCGTCCTGTGCCAGTCCTGCTCCCAGGGTGCCCTAAGAGGGCAACTAAGACTGGGTGCGGTGGCCTGCACCTGTAATCCCAGCGCTTGGGAGGCTGAAAACAGGAGAATCACTGTGAGTCCGATCTATGTAGTGAGACCCTGTAAACCCTGTACTAAAATGCATAAATAAATAAATAAATAAATGGGCCAGAAGGATTTGCTTCTCAGTGGGCTAAGTGGGGAGCCGTAGAAATGAAAGTCAGTGCTAAAGCCAGACATTTCTTTCTGCTTCTGCATGTGTTCTACAACAAAGTATGCAGAGCAGAAAATAAGTATTGTTTCCTGAGGGTGCTGAGGAAGACCTCTGAGATTTTAAGGTTGATTCTTCCAGAGAGAGGTGTGAAGGGAAGTAAGAGAGGGGGGCAGGAAAAGGCATGGTGTGTTCCAGAACAGCTGGTACTGGGTCAGTCCTGTGCCATTCTGGGGGCTTGGTGATGCTTTCCAGCAGGCCAAGGGGTGTGGGGGAAACAGATGCAGGAGGGGAGCAGGCAGAGCGGACAGAAGCAAGATGGGGAACAGAAAGGCAGTGGGGAGGTGCTGGGGCTGGCAGGGACAGTGATGGTGGCGATGGACTAAGAGACCCTAGAAGTGGGGACACAGAGGCCACTGGTGAGGAGTTGAGGGTAAGAAGAAAAATCAAAATGATGAGAGGAGTTGGTGCAGACCTTTCTCTGGGTTAGGCCTCTCCTGGCTCCCGCCTGCTCAGCCTTAGAATCCTTTCCTCTCAGGAAGGACCAGTTCTGGGAGCAGTAGGAAGCTTCGACTGGTCTGGAGGTGCCTTCTTGTATCCCGCAAATGGGAACCCCATCTTCATCAACGTGTCTGGAGAGCACATGGACGAGAGGGACTCTTACCTGGGTGAGAGGTGGTGGGGCGCAGGTGGCCTGCAAGAGGCACCCTGCTGCGGGGCGGAAGGATCCAGGCTGAGGCTGCACCCCCACCCAAGGTTACACCACAGAAACTGCCCTTTGGAAGGGGGTGCAGAGCCTGGTCCTGGGGGCGCCTCGCCATCAGCACACCGGGAAGGTCAGCATCTTCATCCAGGCTTCCAGGCGATGGAGGCCACAAGCCAAGGTCACAGGGACCCAGGTTGGTGTGGAGAGAGCCAGAGTGACCTGCGAGGGTGGATGGGGTGGCCAGGGGCAGGGAGTGAGAGGGGGAGGGCCTTGGAGGTGGTCCTGGTGCCTGGGGAGAGGTGACGGTGCTGGTGTGCCTGGCACGGGAGCCAGGATGACTTGTGCCTCTACCCCCAGATCGGCTCCTACTTCGGGGCCTCCCTCTGCTCTGTGGATGTGGACAGAGACAAGAACACTGACCTGATCCTCATTGGGGCCCCTCATTACTACGAGCCCACCCAGGGGGGCCGGGTGTCTGTGTGTCCCCTGCCCCAGGGTGTAAGTGGCAGCCGGGACCTGGCTGGGGGGCGCGGTGTTTGGGTGTGGGTTGCACATGTCCCCGTCTTGAGTTGGGGCCTGACATTTTTTGTTTGGCAGAGGGCTCGGTGGCGCTGTGAGGCTGTTCTCCAGGGCGAGCAGGGCCACCCCTGGGGCCGCTTTGGGGCAGCAGTGACGGTGCTGGGGGACGTGAATGGGGACCGGCTGACAGATGTGGCCATCGGGGCCCCCGGAGAGCAGGAGAACCGGGGTGCTGTGTACGTGTTTCATGGAGTCTCGAGGGGGGCCATCAGCCAGGTCCACAGCCAGGTGAGGCTCCTTTGTTCCATCTCGTTTAGTTCCTTCTCCTGTGTCTTGGGTCTGCGGAGCGCAGCTTCTTGGCAGTGGCATGGAACTTTCTGCTGTCTTCCTTCTTTCAATGGTTTCTTACCTGAAATTTCACCAGGCTCATTTAAGCACCAGTCATTTCCTCCTTGCTTCCCAAGAGCCTTCAATCTGTGCAAATAGCTTGAGAGAAGAGAGTCCAGGCTTTAAGGACAGACCAGATCAAATCTTTAGTCTTGCCAGCTGTGCTTTGCTGTGTGGTCTTAGGCCAGTTACTGACTTAGTCTCTTTGAGTTTTTGTTCCTTACTATGAGACATTAAAGTGATGAAACCACCTGGAAAAACAAGTCCATAGACTTCTTCTTTTTTTTTTGTGTGGCCAGCTTAGCCTGCCCTAAGGGTAGGGCTGGCATGGAATGTGGTGCCGAAACAAGCCATAGTCCCCTGTGCCTGCCTAAGCTTACTTAAGCAGGCGCTTTAGATCTCTGAGTTATCTCACTGGCCCTCCATAGGCTTCTTGCAAGTATAACTAGCGAGTACACTGAACATTCTGTTCATCAAAGATGTAAGAATTTAAACAAACAGATTTATGAAGGAACACAATAGGTGATGAATAAATGACCCTCTTGTATTCCTATTGAAAGGAAAAGAACTGTACAAGAGAAATTGTTCTTTTTTTGAAACTTGGAGGGCTGGCTAAATAGCTCAGTGGATTAAAGCACTTACTTAGGCAGACACAGGGGTCAAGGGTGCGATTCCTGGGCCTGCCTTGCTGGCTCTGCCTATGGGGAGCACTGAGATGGCAGTTGAGACTGGGTGTGGTGGCATGTGCCTGTAATCCCAGGTCTTGGGAGGCTGTACACAGGTTCGATCTGTGTAGTAAGACTCTGTAGACCTGTACTGAATACATTAAAAAAAGAAAAGACAAGAGAAACAGCTGAGGTCAGGTGCCTGGTAGGCAAAGGACCCCCAAACAACAGCAGGGCATTTATTTTTACCTTTGCAAATTTACAAGACCACAAGGTCGCCTAGCGGCTAATAGCCCACAAAGTCCAGGCGGGGTGCTTTTCTCAGGACTGGGGTAGCTCGACTGCTTCAGGCAGTGAGGCCTCCTCCTGCCCTCCCAAGTGGGCTCAATGTCCAGCTTCAGTGGCTCCCAGTAAGAAGGAATAAAGGAGACACAAAGGTGGCACCGCACAGGCTGGAAGTTCTTCTGACGAGCTAGCAGGGTGAGCTCTGTGGTCTCAAGGGTAGGTCAATGGCCATCAGCTTGTGAAGCCTGGAACAATGGCATGATCCAGGCCTCCTGTGTGCTTGTTTATGATCTCATGGTTGTAGGGGTCAAGAAATTACGAAGTCATGAAGCAGTGACAGAGCTAGGCAGTTTCAAAAGAATAAAGTTTGTTTTTCTTTCCTTTTTTTTTTGGTATTTAGGACAGGGTCTGCAGGGTCTACAGGGTCTCACTACATAGATCAGACTTGTAGTGATCTGCCTGCGCTTCCTGCCTTCACCCCCTACCTTTTCTCCTCTCCTTTACATTTCTGCGTTCCATCTACTTCGATCTACTT
>PVKA01041269.1:0-18196 GCA_004027165.1 Ctenomys sociabilis | reverse complement strand
AAAAAAAAAAAAAAAAGCCAATGCTACCTCTAGTACCAAAAAATAAAATAAAATAATAAATTTAAAAAGGAAAACACAAGAAATGAGACTACCTAAAGCAATTTTGAAAACATCGACGTTGGAGGGTTCCTGCTACCTAATTAAAAGCCTGACAGTAAAACTCCACAATCAGTACTGACAGAAATTTGACACATAGCTGAGTGGATCAGAATAGGCCAGAAGTAGACACACATATTTGGTGATTTTTACCAAAGGTACAAAGAAATTGTCTTTAGCAAATGATGTTGAAACAATTGAACATCCATCTTTACGCTCCCCTAAAATCTTTCCATACACTTTGACCACATCTCCCGCCCTAAACCAAAATTAACTTGGAAAAAACCTAAGGAAATTTCTAGAAAGCAGAAATTTTTTGTGGCTTTGGAGTAGGCAAAGATATCTTAGATATAATGTTAAAAGCATCATCCATAAAAGAAAATTATTAAACTGGACTACATCAAAATGAAAAGCCCCTCTTCAGAGAGAGGCAGTGTCAGAGTTAGGTATGGTGGCACACACTTATAATCCCAGCATTCAGGAAAGCCTAAGTTGGCAAAAAATATCACAAATTTAAGCCCAGCCTGGGAAATGCAGTGACACCCTGTGTCTTAGTTACTTTTCTTTTTGCTAAAATAAAATACCCAAGACTCAAAGTGAAAGGTGGAAAGGTTCATTTAGCTCCTGAGTTTGCAGAGGTTTCATTTCAGGGTAGGCTCCAAAGCAGGGAGACATGGCAGAGGGACACTGCACAGGAGAAGCAGGTCATGGAAGAGCAGGGCAGATGGCGGCAGCAAGCGCCAAGCAATGAGCAACAGCCACAGCCGCGTGTGCACTCACACCCTCAATCCCAGCCACACACTCTGGATCCCAGCAGCACATACCCTGGACCCAGCCCCTCTGAAAGGCCCCCGTGTGTGCATGAGCTTTGGGGACATGTCTAGATATAAGCCATAACACCCGGTCTCAAAAGTTGAAAAAATTTAAGAGGTTGAGGAGTTTGGGACCATAGATTAGTGTAAAAGCCCTGGATTCAGAGTTTAATCTGTAGTAACACACACACACACACACAGAAGCAGTATCAAGTTAAAATGTAAACACGGGCTGGGGAGATAGCTCAGTAGAATAAGCATTTGCCTGGGAAGTGGAATGGCCTGAGTTCAATCCCAGGTTCCGCAAAAAAAAATAAATAAATAAAACAAGCAGAAAATACTTACAAAATACAAATTTAATAAAGAGCTGAAATGTAGTATATATTTTTAAATACTCAAACATCAAAAAAATACTCAAGCATCAATAAATAATCTAATTTTAAATAACAAAACTAGGAACACTTCACTTTTTACCTAAGGAAATCCATGGATAGCAAAGAAACACTTGAAAAGATATTAGGATCATTAAATTAAGACTACCACCATAGGGCCAGTGAGATAGTTCAGTGGACTACGCTGGCCTAGGCAAGTTTAGGGACTGGGGTTCAATCCACACTGGACTCCCCGCAAGGAGCGCTGAGCTGGCCACAGGGACTTGGCATGGTAGTGCGAAGTCAGAAAACAGGAGGATCACAGCAAGTCTGAGCTGCATAGTGAGACCTTTAGCAAATAAATAAGTTTTTAAAATTTTAAAAAAGAAATGGTATAACCAATCTATGAAACAAGTTGGTATACAACCCAGACATTCCACTCCTAAGAATTGATCCATAAGAAAATATGTCCATATAAAGACTTGGATGCAAATGTCACAGCAGTTTCTTTGTAACAGAGTAGGAATGTAAATAATGCAATTATCTACCAACAGTAGGTAAATAAACAAATTGTTTAATGAAACATAACACCAACCAGTAAAAGCTATGCATTATTTATATACACACATAAATAAAATATGATTATTTATAATTATGTCTTTATTAGTAATCACTACAGGCTGGAAACAGCCCAGCTATAAACAGGCGAGCCAGGGTGGCACATCTGTGCAACAGAATTCTACTCAGCCCTGAAAAGGACGGAACTACTGGGAGAGAAAACAACCCGGCTGTGTCTAGAAAATGCATTAGGAGCCAGGAAGATAATTCAGCATCTCCAAGCACCTATCTGGCAAGTGCAATGTCCTGAGTTCAATTCCCAGTACCAAAAAAAAAAAAGATCAGGATCTCGCTGCATGTGACTAAGCTCACTGAGTAAGGAAAGCAGAGTGTTACACATCAGCAGGCAGCTGCCTCCTGTTTTCACACTTCCCTTTATCATTCCATCCAGTTTTCTTTTACCTGTGGCCACTGCTTACAACTGCAATGAAACAAGACTTGCATTTGCCTGGTTTTCTCCTTCTGTGCTGTGGCTAGGTCCTGTTGTCATGCTTAGGGGGACAGGAAACCAAGGCCACCTGTGCATGCTGAGACCAGATGGCTGCAGCCTCAGCCCACTTCACAGTGACCAGCTCCCTCCCATGTCCCCAAAATCCTTTCCTGCCCAGGAAGCACCCAGCCCTGGAAAGCACCAAGCTAAGGCCCAGTGCAAAAGGAAAACAGAATTAGCACAAATAAGGCAAGGCAGTAAGTTACTGAAGGTGAGGTGCTCAGTGCGGTGTTTCTTGGGTTTATTTCTACATTTCATACTTAGAGCTTTTTCATTTAGGCTCCAGGAAGTTCATTTCTAGGTAATAGGTTAAGGTCAAAGCCGTTTTCTTCAGCCCAAAGCAACATCTTTAGCTTTAAGATGTTTGTTTACCTAGCAGCCCTGAACAGGTGACCTTTATGGGCATTCCTCCTGTCCTCAGTCATCACCCAGGCAGGCTGATGTCCTTTCAACCAGTTTATTCTTTTTTGTCTGAGACAGGGTCACGCTGTGCAGTTCAGGCTGGCCTTGAGCTCACTGTGTAGCCCAGGCTGGCCTCAAACTGGCACCAATCCTCCTGCCTCAGCCTCTGGGGTGCTGGGACTACAGGTTTGCACCACCATGCTGGGCTCAACCAGTTTATTCTTGTACTGAATAAATTTGATAGATTGTCATTTTTATATTTCCTGTTGTCTGGTAGAGTTGGTCTGTTAAGAGTTGACTGGCTCTTCAACCTGAGGAAAAAGTACCCAACTGTACTGGGTCGTCACGGCTCCAGTGTGGCTGAGGGCACTTACCAGAGTAGGATTTACTGGGTGTGGGCAACATGCCATGGGCCCAGCGGGCAGGAAGGAAGGCTGCTGTCGCTCCAGAGCAGTCCTGCAGTCCCAGCCCTGTGGTTACCTTGGATGCTGTTCCCTGGTCCCCCAGTCCACACCTATAAGACTGGCACAGACCGCGAGGGTGTGTAGGTAGGGACTTGCAGGGGGTGCTTCTGTGACCCAGGCCTCGGATGAGGTCCCCGATCCCGCATGCAGGCCTCTGCACACTTCACACCTGACTCTGGGTGGCCAGTTTTTGCACCAGTAACGGAACGCACTGGATAGGCAGGTACTGTGCTGCTGAGCTACATGCCTGACCTGTAAGTTATGGATTTGTGTACCTTGCGTTCAGTCTGTTTCTGATACAGAAACACTCGCTGCTTAACCAGAAGACTCAGTAGACAGAGATCAATGGGGGAAGAGAGGTGCTCACAGCTGGCCCTCAAGATAGGTGGCCTTGGTGCTCAAATCTGCTCCATGGAGAAAAGGATCCAACTGGTGGGCAGGAAGCCTGGCCTCGGACAAGGGCTTCTTCTCAGTAGCTTCTGTCTAGTAGTCGGCTCAGCTTCCTTCTTCATCCTTAAAAAGACCAGAGAGGGCTTGGGAGCCAGCATCTGGGTGTCCTTTTCTGGCAGAAATTAGAATTTTCAGGGGCCAGGGAGATGGCTCAGTAGAATAGGTGCTTCCCTGGCCAGCATAAGGGTCTGGGTTCAAACCCTGGTTCCACCAAAAAAAAAAAAAAAAAAAATTAGGACTTTTAATTCAAATGATCTGAGGAAGACAAGACCCAAGGTATGGCCTGTAGGACAGAAGACCCGCGCAGCAGCTTCCAGAACCTTCCTTAAGCCGACCGAGTCCTGCCATTCCCTACTTGGATCACGAAAATGAGGATCCAGAGCTTGGAATGGGAGCATTCACCAGGTGCAGGCTTGGGTTTGGTGGCTCTGGGTAACAGAACCAGCAAGAAGCCCCTGGACTGAGAAAAGCTTTCCCCTCGTTCAAGCATTGATTTGGACTCCCACCCTACACAGGCAGAAGTAACCTATCACACCAAGGGCATGTTCTAAAGCTCTAGCTTAGCACCTAGAGTTCCAGGGACCTCACGTGCCTCCTAGAGCATGGCCAAGATATGATTCCAAAGCCCAGGAGTTTTGTTTTTTTTTTGGTGGAGGGGAGTGGCATGTGCCACCATGCCTGGCAGTTTTGGGTTCGAAGGAGTTTAATACCAGCCAGACTACATAATAGTGGTAATTCATAAATTTATAAATTCATGTATTAAATCCCAGGTTAGCAGTTTATGAACTAAAAACATTAACTGAAACAAAATGCAGTTTGGGTTTTTAAGCATTTTTATTCTAAGAAAATAATCAGCCAGCAATCGTTTTATTTCCCTATTGAAGAATTAGGAGTAATATATTCAAGGATCTCAATTTTTAATCACTCGGTAAATTCAAGCTTTCAGGCAATTTGAGTGTATCACTGAAAAGTTAACACAATTAACTTCTCGATCTCTCACACTACCTGAGCTGACGTGGCCCCCAGCTGCACACTGCCTCAGCTGCTCAAGGAAGGAGTCTGACCAGGAGTTCAAGGCCAAGTGCGGGCCAAGGTCCCACCACACACACACACACAAAAAAAAAGTATTTTAAGTTTCCCATTATTGAAAGACTTTCTGGTTTATATAATCACTTCTCCATTATTTGATATGAATGAAATATAAATCTCCCATGTCTGAGACAAGTGAAATTGAATCTGTTAGAACCCTCGCCTTCTTTAAGAAAAACATCCTAGTGGCTTGAGTGTGGTCTACTTTTGCAAGAGTACTAAGAAAACAAATTCACTTGGAATGTTTGTTTTTCTCATCTCCAATATAGACTGGACTGGTGGCACAGGCCTGCAATCCCAGCACACTGGGAGGCTGACACAGGAGGGTGGCAAGTTCAAACCCAGCCAGGGCCACTCACCAAAATTGTCTCAAATAATAATAAATGTAAAGGGCTGGATCTATGGCTCATGCACAGGCACGTGTGCAGGTCCTCAGCTCAGCTACCAGCGCCACACAGAAACCCCACAGCCACACCCACACCCATCTAAACGGATGGGCTACTCCTCAGGGTTGGCCCAACATTCCTGGTCAGGTCCATCCTGCCCTGAGGCTTCTCCACCTGACAGTGGACGGCGGCGCTTCCCAGAGGCTCCTCAGGAAAAGAAGCCACTACCTTTGTTTCTGAGAAAGCGTTTCAATACATAGTTCATGCTGGCCTTGAACTACAGGTGTGTGCGAGGCATCCAGCGGCTGGCTCTCCATCTCCACCACGAGAGCTCTAATTTCAACGAGCAGGCCTAACAATCAGTCCCACTCCACTTTCAAATTCATTCTGGCTTGCAACAAGAAAAGGCTGCAGGAAAGCTCTTGCAAAGGTAGGCTAGAAGTATTTCAAAATAGTTCTAGTCCCCCACACAACAAGCCAGCGTGGGTCTGAGACACAGTCTACTCAGCTTCCTCACCGTGTCTCTGCTTCCTGCACTTTTATCATATATATAAAATAACAATATGCTGACAGCTGACATCAACCCTGGAAAAGTGTTACAATTTGGGAACCCAGGGCTCAGTCCCTCTTCCTGAACTCACAGCTACTTTCCTGAGAGGGAACTCACGAGCTGTAGTATTTGAGGAGCTCCTCATCCAGAGGCTTTAGAACTTTCTTATCTGCCATATTTACCACCCATCCAGGAGCAAGACCAAAGAAAATCTGCCGTGGATCCTTTCGAGTACAGAGCATTTTGAAGAGTTCATCTTTGGTGATGTCAGGCAGAATGTAACCGTACTTCCTGGCAAGTTCGAGTCTTGCTTCAGGAAATTTGGCGGGATCCGCCAGGTAACCGCGGTTCTTTGCATCGGTGTAATACGGCACCAGCTCTTCAGGGGGGAGCATTCGTTTTGGAATGGGTTGTCCTCGCAGGAAGAATGGAATAGGTTTGCACAGAATTTCTGAAAAAAAAAAAAAATAGGTAAGAAATAGAAATACTATGCTATACATAACATCATAATTTTGATTATTTTAAAAATCTGTTATTTTTAAAATGAGATAACCCCCATGAGACATGTATATCTCTAAATTTGCCATTTCCCACATAATTAAAACAAACAGCTAACTGAGGAAAAAGACAGAAAGAAAACTACAGAGAACAAACTTACCGAGACTTCTTGGGTCATAGAAGGCCGTCGTAACTACACCACCATTTTTTTCAATCGCAGCAATGGCTAGTTCAGAAGCCAATTGGACTTCAATGTTGATCTTTGCCTTAAAGGTGTCAGCGCCCTGGCATCAGGCAGAACACGGTCTGTCAGTAAATAGTGAGGCTGCAGAGCACTAACAGATTTCTTTCTAAACTGTGTTTTCAGGGCTGGGGCGATGGCTCGATAGAATAAGCACTTGCCTAGCAAGCACAATGGCCTGAGTTCAATCCCCAGTTCTGCAAAAAAAATAAAATAAACTGCTTTCCTCTCCAAAGCACTGACAATGGAACAGCAATTCCTGTTTTTATATATCTTTATACTGGGGACCCTATCAATTTTTCTTAAAACATTTATGCTATCCTGTTTTTATTAATGTTCAGTCCCTGTAAATAGGAATGACTCTATTCTCATTGTACATATTCTTTAATTCTCCTAACAACCCTCAGGCAGGATTGTTACTTTATGTACTTCACAGATAGCTACACTGAAGCACAGGGAGGTTAAGTAATTTGCCCAAGATCACAAAGCTACAACTAGTCTAGAAATCTAGGTGGCACATACCTGTAATCCCAGCAAGGGAGGCTGAGCCATGAGAAATGCAAGGTTTTTTGTTTTGTTTTGTTTTTTGCTAAACCAGGGATTGAACTCAGGCCTTTGTGCTTGCCAGGGAAGCGCTTATTCCACTGAGCCACCTCCCAGGCCCAGAGAATTGCAAGTTTGAAGCCAGCCTGAGCTACAAGTTCAAGACCAACCTAGTCTGTATGACAAGACCCTTTCTCAAAAAAAAAAAAAAAAAAAAAATCTAACCCATTATTTGAGGGAATTTTTTGGGTTCTTTGTTGTTGTTTTGGTTTCTTTTGTTTTTGCAGTGCTGAGACTAAATGCAAGGCTCTATACACACAAGCTAGCATCCAACTCATGCAACACCAGCAGCATATACGCACGTGTTCATCTGCAGCAGGATGCAGGACACAGACACACCTAACCTGCCTCATACCTAAACAAAGAGGCTAGAAAGGGCTAATGGACAAGACTAAATCAGGTGGAGCCGCAGAACAGTCAACAAGCTCTCAGCTTTAGAGGGTTGGTTCTCTAGGAACAAAAGCAAAGGCAGATTTTTTTTCATACTGGCACTGAAACCTGGGCCTTGAGCACAATAGGTGAACACTTTACCATGGAGCCACAGCCTCTGCTGCTTCATTCTGAGTCAAAACCCTGCTACCTACCCAGCTGGCCTTGAACTTGCAATCCCTGAGAGTCCAACTCCCAGGCAACTAGGACGTATGCCATGGCACACAGCCAGGAATCTGTGTGCACTCACTACAGACAGTGTGTAGGCTGGAGGGAAATGGGTGGGGGTGGGGTGTGTCTAACTGTCCCTAGAATGGTCAACAGAGCACACTGAAATTTTTTAAATGTTATCTATCACATCAATCAGGATATGTGAAATTTATCTGTAATTGCACCACTTCAGAATAAAAAAGATGGCAGAATTATGGCCTGTTGGGGTCCGGGAGATGGTTCAGTGGAATAAGCACTTCCCTGGCAAGTACAAGGCCTGAGTTCAATCCCTGGTTCCATGAAAAAAAAAAAAAAACAATTACAGCTTGTGGCAAAATTTTTTTTTTTCCTGCAGATGAACCTGGCTCCCAATCTGGTTCCTTTTTTTGACCTTTTCACATATTTTGAACTATTCCGTAACATATAAGACACATCTTCCCCCACACTTTTATACCCATTGTTGATGTGCATTTTTATAACCAAGGGCACCTCCAATTCATAAGCCCTCCTCGTGGTTTTGTCTTTCTCTGCAGAAGCCCCTTCTCTTATGCCTGGGCACCGGCTCAGCTCTGGCATATCTAAAGCTCCAAGCAGCCCTTTTAGGAAGCTCTTCACTCACATTCATTTAATTTTCCTCGACAATATATGTTCCCAAATTGACAATTTTAGGTTAAAAGATTAAAACAGATTTTGGTTGGTTTTCATTTTGTTTTCTCCAAAAGTTTATGCCAGTCATGGTGATACACACATGTAATCCCAGCACTCAGGAGGCTGAGGCAGGAAGGTCACTGCAATTTCAGTGAGTCCAGGCCAGCCTGAACTTCAGAGCGAAACCTTGTTTCCAAAACAAACCAAAAAACCAGTCTTTACATCTATCACTTCTAATTCTGAAATTAAGGGAAGATAAATTATTTTATAGATCTGTGAGTAATCTGTGACTGTACTTATTCTACCACTGCCTTGGTGAAACTACCTGAGTTTTCAGGACAATTTTTGCTAGCTTAACAGAAACCTACGGACTATTGTGGTGGGCTAACGAAGTCATAGGCTTTTTCCTGTTAAGATACATGTCTGCGTCCTTAGAGGCTTTACCATGTATTTGGTTCGGTTTTCAAACTGTTACCTAAGAAGATGGGACTGGGAATGATCCTATTTTCAGACTCCCAAGCGCTGAGATTACAGGCTTCATGGCCAGTCTCAATAACCATCTCAGTGTGCCCCGGGAACTGGGCCAGCATAGTCCACTGGGGATCAAGCCCTGGTCCCTGCATCTGCCTAAGCAGAGACACAGTTTCCTACGTACCCTACGACAGAAACGGCAGCTAGTTAACAATACACAAATGTTCACCTTCACACAGAAAACTGTATTGTAATGAAGAAAGAATAAGATATATTCCTTTACCTCATTTTGTTTTCCTGAGACAAGGTCTTGCTATGTAGTTCAGGCTGGCCTTGAACTCAGTCCTCACACCTCAGCCCTGAGTGCTGGGATTTCAGGCATGCACCACTGCAACCTGCACCCATGTATACATTAACTGAGTAACTAGGACGTACTGGTATTTCCAAAATTGAAAATACAACCACCACATTACCAGTGTTCGAGGGACCTTACACTCTAGTGATAAAGACCATGAAACAAACTCATAAGATGGCAATAAATGCAAATGTTTTGGGCAAAGTAAGGCAGACAATATGACTGCAAGGTGGGGAAAGAGCTTGTTTTATAAGAAGTTGTCAAGAGATCCTTCTGAGCCAGGCGTGGTGGCGCATGCTTGTAATCCTAGCACTCGGGAGGCTGAGGCAGGAGAATTATTGTGAATTCGAGACCAGCCTGAGCTACAAAGTGAGCTTAAGGCCAGCCTGAACTGCATAGTGAGACCCTGTCTCAAAAAGACCAAAAAAAAAAACAAAAAAAAAAAAAACAAAGAAGCAACCCTTCTGATACACTGGTATTTGGGCAGATGCAGAGGAGCTGCGGAGGAGGCCATGCCAGCTTGGAGCCACGCACCCCACCAGTGTGCAGTCTACCAAAGTAAGCGAGGCTAAGAGTACAGCCGTAGAAACAGCGCAAGAGCAGAACATTAACTGCAGCAACACCCTCGATTCTCAGATTTGCCTTTGGTTTCCAATACTCAGTCAACTATGATCCAAAAAGTTAAATGAAAAATCCCAGAAAGTCCTAAGTTTTACATTGTGTGCTGGGCAGTGTGGTGAGATCTCTTACCAGGACACAAATCCTCCTCCTTCCACCAAATCCACCTGGCGTACACTACCTGCCCTCAACTGCTGATGGCAACTCAGGCAGGCCAGCCAGAAGCCACAAAGTTCCTCCTTCAGGTGAGAAAGTACAAACCCACATCCAGGGAAGGAGAAAAACTTATACTAAAATTCCTCAGGTCTGTGGTTTGTCATGCACAGTAATCTCTTATGTGCCTCCTTTACAAACTAAGCTAGCCTAACCCCAGGCACACACCTACAGGAGAAGCCCAGGGCTGCAATGATGCCCACGGCTTCAGGGACCCATCTGGAATGGGGCAAGATGGCAACTACTACTGAGAGATGAAGAATGCGCCTCTATGTATCCCGAGAGCTAGAGCGGCCTCACCTCCTCCACCAGCTGGACGCCGTAGTCCCTCTTAAGTGGCTGGATAGTCACACCTCTCCCATTGACGAGCTGGGTTAAGTCAATAGGTGCAGTCGGGTCAACGCGGCCCAAATCAATGAGATATTGCAATCTCCTGAGACTCAAGGGCTGATACTGACGTCTGAAGCTGATTCGAGAAAATAACAATTGGAAAATAAACACGGGAGCCCGGAAAGATAGCATAATAGAACAGCACCTGCCTGGCAAGTGCAAGGTCCTCAGTTCAATACCTGGTACCACAAAAAAAAAAAAAAAGAAAGAAAACCGCAAATGTTCCTACAACATGTCCAAGTCAACTCAAAGCTTGGTCCTGGTTTTTTCTCCATTATTTTTCATGATCTGACAAAATAAAACCCAACTACCTCACAGCAGGTAATACTGATGGACTTAGGGTACTTCACAGCAACAATAACCTGTCTCTATAAACAATATACTCATATCTACAAATAAATTTACAAATAAATGTTATCTTAGGGGCCGGGGAGATTGCTCAGTGGAATAAGCACTTCCCTGGCAAGCGCAAGGACCTGAGTTCAATCTGGGTTCCGCCACACACAAAAAAAAGTTAAAACTATACAACGGGCCAGACGTATCACCTATATCCATCTACATACAATTATTTTATTGCTAATCCTGTAAGCAATCATAATCTCCATTCTACAGCTTTGATTATGTCTGGGCTTTCTTTACCTACTAAGGCAGGCCATTTCATTACTGAAAAGATTTCAAAGGAACAGTAGGAAAAAAATTTACTTTGAAATGAACTTTAATTGGAAAGCGGGGTCTTGTACTTAGAGCAGCAGAGCACATTACCTGTGTCCTTCGTTAAACCCGTATTTTGGGATTCGGAGGTAAAATGGCGTCTGCCCACCCTCGAAGCCCAGTCTGGGCCGGTTTCCCCTTTGCCTTTCTCCTTTGTGGCCTCTGCCACATTTTCTGCCTCTTCTCCGCCCTCTCCGTCGTTTCTCCTACAAAAGGAAAAGAACACTTTTAAGGTATTAAGATACATTTCTAACACCCCGTATTCCACCTTCTGGCTGAGCATCCACTTATCCAACAGACCAGTTCCGGCTAAAGCGGCTCGGGTATCCACACACCACTTGGCACCTCTGCCTCTGAAGATGTGGCCATTCTTGTAACCAAAACCAAAGAATGTTTCACAGATAAAGTTCCCCAAATAAAGGATAGATATGACCAGACAGCGTCTAGAGATATCCTAGAAGGACATACAAGCTTAAACAAATATTCAAACAAAGGACTTTTATTTTGGCATTAACTGTAAATATGTACATTACTTGGAGACTCGTCCACTTTCCCTAAACTTACCATCACTTCGTGGAACCAACAAAATTACCACTTTGTTACAATGACCGTCTGTAAACAATCGTTTCTGCAGCTACGACAAATAGGAGGAAAGGCAAATTTGCACCTCCATAACGACAGAAGAGATCTGCGCTAGCAAAGGACTTTCAGCCGGGCGTGGTGGCGCATGCCTGTAATCCGAGCACTAGGGAGGCTGAGGCAGGAGGATTGTTGTGAGCTCGAGACCAGCCTGAGCTACAAAGTGAGCTTAAGGCCAGCCTGAACTGCACAGTGAGACCCTGTCTCAAAAAAGACAAAAAAAAAAAAAAAAAAAGGACTTTCAGCGCAACGTTGGACGGCAATCATCTTACGGTTCCTCATTGGCTGCCTTTTGTTCGTTCCGTCTAGGGCACGGTCTCGCCACGCCGGCAGCTCAGGCCGGCGCGGAGCGCACCGAGAGCGCAGACGACCTCGGCCCCGGCGACCCTCCTGCCTCAGCCTGGGGGGTGCTGGGCGGCCGGGCACGCCACCCGGCCGGCGGGTCCTCCAACACGTGCGCCCCAGGTACAACGTCTCTAAGGGGCCGCAGCGCTCCGCGGCCCTGGGCCGAGAGCCGCCCCCGCGCGCGCCCTGACCGCAACCCCGCCCCGCGCCCAGCCATTTACCAGCTTCTTGGAGCCAGGACTAGGCTTCAGGTTGGCCAGGCTCACGCGCGGCAGCGACCTGAGCAAATCCAGGGCTCGCACACCTCCGCTCCGCAGGGGGCCCGCCATACCGCGCCGACCCAAGGACGCCCGCAGCCTCGAGACCGCGCAGGCGCGGCGGGCTGCTTTACGGCCGCGGCCCGCCCCTGTCGCGCGGCAGCCGTTGCACCGCGAGCGTCGGAATCCGACCAAGTGAGCTCGGTTTTCTTTTGGAGGGCTTCACGCGCTATTCTGGACCAAAAATACTCTTTTGCACCAAACTAAAACGCTCTTTGGACCTTGCGAGCATTTGGCCTTGAGTGTGGTGTGTACGTGTATCTGGAAGCTTCCGTGTGCAGTTCTGTGGGACCAGCGGAGCAGGGACACACGCCTGGAACCCTGGCGCTGGGGAGGCCAAGGCAGGAAGGTCGTGTGGGTCGCAAGCCCGCCAGCGCTACGTGGGGGTTCTAGGGCAGTGTGACCCATTTGGAGAAGGCAGACAAACAACAACAAAACCCCCAAAACAATAATAATAGGAAATACAGCTCAGCGGCACAGTGCCTATCTGGCAAGCAGGAGGTCGTGAGTTTCAATCTCGATACAAAATAATAATAATACTTAGCGTCTGGCCCCCGTTATTATAGACGTTGTGTAAAATTAGCTTTGTTTTGATTTATATAACCAAAGACTAGAGATAGATGTTAGCACATTTGATGGAGAAGGTGGGCATGGCTGGGCCAGGTCGCCTGAGAAGCGACAGAGCTAGGATTCAAACTGCTTATTATAGGGGCCGGGGAGATGGCTCAGTAGGGCCTGACCCGGTTCCACCAAAAAAAATAAAAAGACTGCGCATTATAAAAGTTGCATTCTTATAATGTCAACTGAATGGCTGCATCATAAAACACGTTGTTTTAGCTCCAAAACTGAGTGGATTTAAACACGCTTCTCATAAGGGACTTTAGCAGGCCCTTCGTTCCCAGCTGGGCCTAGTGGCTAAGCCTGTCTTCTTGAGGCGGAGGACTGCACCCTTGAGCCCAGTGTGTGCAGTTAGCGGGTTGGGAGGATGTTTCAAAAAAGTGCTGAGGGGTGTAGGTTAAGGGAAGGCCTACGGATCAGTGCCCAGTACCAAAAACTAAACAAAAGCCAGGCATGGTGGCGCAGGCCTGTAATCCCAGCACTCAGGAGGCTGAGGCAGGAGAATTGTTGTGAGTTCAATACCAGCCTGAGCTACAAAGTGAGCTTAAGGCCAGCCTGAACTGCATAGTGAGACCCTGTCTCAAAAAGACAAAAAAATAAATAAAATAAAATAAAATACTAAACAAATTTCTGTTTCTTGTAATACTCTTTCACTAATTCACTCCTACAGGGGAGCCGTTCTGGCTGGCTGTTAGAGGAATCACAGGATAAGAATTTTTAGAGCGCCGCTATTTCCAAGCTTAAACCTTTCTGAAGTCACTGTAAATCAGATGTAAACTGGGGGGAAGTACAAAGTCCTGAGTTCTATCCCTGGTGCCCCCCCCAAATCAAATGTAGATTAATTACATTAAAAATTGCATTCATTCCTTTAGCTAAGCAATATTTATGGGCAAGAAAATGAATTTAAAAATTTACATAAAAGAAATCTAGGGCCAGCCAGATAGCTCAGCGTACTAAAGTACCTGCTTAGGCAGAGTGCAGTGGACGGGGTTTGATCCCCAGTGTGCCATGCTGACCCTGCCCCCTAGGCACATTGAGACGGGACTGAGACTGGACTTGGTGGCGGGGCTTGTAATGGGAAGCTGAAAACAGGAGCATCACTGGGAGTCTGATTTGTGTAGTGATACTCTGTAGACCCTGTTACATATATGTATATATTAGGACCTCACCCCCAGGCAGCCTGGAGAAAGTTTTCAAAATTGAGTAATTTTTTTAATGATAAATTGTAGACTCATTGGAGCCGGGCGTGGTGGCGCAGGCCTGTAATCCCAGCACTCGGGAGGCTGAGGCAGGAGGATTGTTGTGAGTTCGAGACCAGCCTGAGCTACAAAGTGAGCTTCAGGCCAGCCTGAAATGCATAGTGAGACCCTGTCTCAAAAAGACCGGAAAAAAAAAATTGTAGACTCGATTTAATATGAAAAAAATGGAAGAAAAATGCAGATCTTTCATTCTGCATAACTATGTGAAAGTACAAAACATGCTAGCCCTGGTGGCATGCTCCTGTGGTCACAGCACGAAGGAAGCTGAGGCAGGAGGGTGTCCAGGAGTTGAAATCAGCCTGGGCTACATTGAGCCCTTGTCTCAAAAAACAAAAGTGGGGAAGAAAAAAAATCAAAGCTCATTGCCACCCTTAATGATTTTTTTTTTCTTTTGTGTATTTAGTCTAGGGTCTCACTGTACAGATCAGACTTGTAGTCATCCTCCTGTTTTCTGTCTCCCAAATGCTGATATTACAGGTGCGTGCCACCGCTCAATCTCAGTTGCATCTCAGCACGCCCCAGGAGCGGGGCCAGCAGGGATTGAACCAGGTCACTGAGCCCTTAATGATTATTGTTATTATTGTTGTTTTTAACTATGCAAAGCTTTCTTCCAGGGGGGCCGTCTTGGCAGCTGCCTTCCTCATGGCAGCCAGCACATTGCTCAGCTCCTCACGCTTCCTCTTGGCCTGGATGTGCATCCCCACACTTTTCTTGATGAACTTGAGGGCGCACTTGTCCTTGGAGACCTTGAGCAGCTCCACAGCGCGTGGCTCATAGGGGGCGAAGTCCCGCACCTCCCAGATCATGTTCCGCACGAACTTGGTCAGCCTGGGCTACATTGAGCCCTTTTCTCAATATTCCGCACGAACTTGGTGTGTTTGGTGAGGCATCCGCGATGATGGCGGCTGTGCCTCAGTTTACTCACATTTTTAGTCACCTCGTGGCCCTTGTTGAGGCCCACGGCCATGGGATAGCAGAGGGCGTGGCTACAGTTCTTTGATGGTTGCTGTGGCAGAAGGACCACTCTTAATGATTATTAATTTATTGGTTTCCATCATCTTTTCATTAGAACTTATTGTTTTGTGTCTGATTTAGGCCGTATGTGGTGCTGGGGATCGAACCCTGCTCCCTGCACTTGCCTAAGCAGGCTCTTAGACCGCTGAGCTATCTCACCGGCCTTTCATTAGCACTTTCATGCTATTATAGATGACTAAGTTCAGATAGAAATTAGTAGGCCATCAGAGAGGAATCAGGCCCTCACATGCGCGCAAAGATGAGGCGCATCGAATTTTGGCTGGTGGCACATTTGAACGCCTCAAGCTGGAGACATGTTGGTGAAGCCTGGAAGCCCCAGCACTGCCCACATGACATCAGACATAGCAGAGGTTGAGCAGCGCCTCCAGACCCCTCCCTTTGCAGGACCAAGTTTATTGTGAGAAATCGTTAGCCAGCTAGTTAGTGATGCTCCCCGGATGCCTTTGCCACATCGCTCCCTTCCCTGTTGGATCAGTGTTAGCTTGGATCATCAGTGCTTGCCATCCTGGAGGCTGGTTATAGCTGACCCACGGCTACCTACCATGCTGCATCAAATGCCTTGACAAACACCTTCCATGGCCACCCGCTCAGCACCTCTGGAAATCCAGGAGCTGTTCTTATTTCCAATAAAACTCCTAACTGGGGGTGGTGGTGCACCCATAATCCTAGCACTCAGATTGAGACAGGAGGATCGATACCAGTTTGAGATTGGTCTGGGGGCTACAAAAGTGAGTGCAAGGCCAGCCTGAAGAGCAGAGTGAGAGACCCTGTCTCAGAAAAAAAAGTCTATCTTGTTCTTTTGGTTTACAACTTCATCCCTCCATGGTAGGAGACCACAAGCTTGATATGTACAGTAGCAAGGTCATGATGCCTTTGGGAAGAGATTACAAAATCCAAATGCAAACTACCATCATCTACAGAAAGATACATATTTTTTTTAATACTTGCTTAGAAAAAAAAAATCACTTCTTGAGATAGTGAAGCTTTGCACATATTAAAGTAGAAAAAGAAACATGCTTCCCAGAGCATGTTGGGCCAAGTAAAATTAAGAAAGAACGTTCTGCAGGTGGGGCAGACTGCTGGGAAGGAGAACGAGGTGCGAGGAAGTTGTTGGTTGCATTAATGAACTTCTGTCTCAAGTGTGTCCTGCCCGGCTCAGTGGTATGTGAGCATGCACACACACACACACACACACACACACCCCTGTCATCCCAGCTCTTGGCCTGGGACAAGTAGGAGATCACAAGTGTGCAGTCAGCTGCAACAGTGAGGCCAGAACTCAGCAGTTTTTCCATTCGGTAAATGCGATGCAGGAAATATACACTTCATATTGTGTGTGTGTGTGTGTGTGTGTGTGTGTGTGTGTGTGGTGCTTGGGCTCAAATCCAGGACCTTGTGCATGCAAAGCAAGCGCTCTACCACGGAGCCACATCCTCAGCCCCATGCACTTCTTAGAAGTAAATATCAGATTTATCGTGTGGACCATGCATCTTGGCCAGCGTCAAATTATAAACAGCAGGAATACAGCTGTTTGTAGTTGGCTACAGGCTGCAGGTGTGCTAAACCCACCTTCCACAGGCCGACTGCATATAGGGAGCCATCAGGAAAGGTGGAGGAAGGGTGCATGCCTGTAACCCCACACTCCAGGAGGCCGAAGCAGGAGGACTGCAAATCCAAACCCAGTCCAGGCAATTCAGCAAGACCAACTCAAAATAAAGAAGGACTGGCATGTAATTCAGCGCAAGGGGGCTGGGTTCAACCTCCAGTCCCTCGGAACAAAACCTGACAGAGTACTTGGATGAGTTTCATCTGTGTTGCAAGAATGCAAATGAAGGGTGTATGGCAAGTCTGGGATCCTTAAATTAGGCACGGAGTTTCACACCACCGCCCTTGCACCACAGACTTGGGGTGTTGTTCAAAGCAAGCCCCTTTCAATCAAGTTAAGGAAGCCACATAGTAAGAGAACTTTAGGCCAATAACTGCTTCCAAGTTCCTTTTTTTGAGACCCGGTCTCACTGTGGTGCGGGCTGGTGTTGCTTCTAACCCCAGTTAATAATTATGCTGAATCATGACATAAAAAGAATAAAATCAAGGCCACCAAATAGTTCAGCAGATTAAAGCACCTGCAAGCAGGTGCAGGGGTGGGAGATTCAATCCCTGGGCCTGCCGCATTGGCCCCACCCCTAGAGACAAGCTGAGATGGCAATTGAGGCTGGGTGTGGCTCCTGTAATTCCAGCATTTGGGAGGTTGTAAACAGTTGGATCACTACAAGTCCAAACTAGTAGTGAGACCCTGAACACCTTGTAAATCCTGCCCTAAAATACAAAAAAAAAAAAAAAAAAAAAAAAAAAAAAAAAAAAAAAAAAAAAAAAAAAAAAAAAAAAAAAAAAAAAAAAAAAAAACACACAATACTATGAAACCTGGAAAGCTGAGTCTGTGAACCTGTATTAATTCCTCTGGGCCCATTATTTTAAAAGATTCTCAAGATAAACAGTGTGGGAGTGGGGCAGAGAAACTGAAAGACAATGAATTAATCCCATAAATTGCTTTGCAGGAACCATAATAATATACTAGAACATGGAGACTTTGGTCAATGTAATCCTGTTAGATTAAAAAAAAAGAAAAAGCCATGAAAACACTTTCTATCCTCAGTGAGATAATTCATGAGATTCTTAATATATTGGCAGGAATGAGAACAGGAGGAGGAAAAGATTTTCAGTTATTAGATGATTGCTGAATTTTACTATAAGCCAAGAAAAAGATATGTTTAGGATGGGGCTGCTGAGAGGAGGGAGTCAATAGTAGAGTGCTTGTGTAGCATGTGCAGGGTCCTGGGTTTGATCCCTGGCACTGCAAAAAAGAAAGAG
>PVKA01041268.1:0-18189 GCA_004027165.1 Ctenomys sociabilis | reverse complement strand
GGGGCTGGGCGGGGGCGGGCGGGATGGAGCAGGACGGCGGAGTCGGCCACGCTGTCTCTGCCCAGTCTCAGGGGCTGGGCGGGGGCAGGCGGGATCCATTCTGTTGATTTTTGAGTGCTGACTTTGTGTGCTGCTATGCTGCTAAATTTAGTTATTAAATCTACAAGTCTCTTAGTGAGGTTTCTGAGGTCTTCTGTTTACAGCCTCATGTCATCATGTGCAAATAATTATAGTTTCACTTCTTCCTTTTCAATCATTATTTCTTCCATTTATCTCTCTTGTCTAATTGTTCTGCCTAATGTTTCCAGAACTATATTGCACAATAATGGTAAGAATGTACATCCTTGTCCTGTTCCTGATTTTAAAAGGAAGGCTTTTGATTATTTTTCATTTAGTATAATGTTAGATGTTGGTTTGTCATAGTTGGCTTTTATCAGGTTGCAGTAAAGACCATTTATTCTGATTTCCTATAGGATGGTTTTTTTGTTTGTTTGTTTGTTTTTTCTTAATTTTGAACGAGTGTTGGACTTTGTCAACAGCTTTTTCTGCATATATTGAAGTGATTGTGTGATTGTTTTCTTTGGCTCTGTTGATAGGTTATCTTACGTTTATGTATTTGTGATTCATTATACACAAATACATAAACGTAAGTCATGATGTTTACTTTCCTTGATGATTTGCTGCATTCTGTTTGCTATTTGTTGAGGTTTTTTACATCTATGTTCATTAGGGAGATTGGTCTGTAGTTTTCTTTTCTATTTGGGTCTTTCTCTTGTTTTGGTATCAGAGTACTACTTGCCTCTGGAAATGAGTTTGGGAGAATTGCTCCCTTTGCAATTTCATGCAAGGGTTGGAGAGGAGTTCGCATTAAAGCCTCTCTAAATTTCTAGTAGAACTCAGCAGTGAATCAATCAAAACCTGGGCTTTTCTTTGTTGGTAGCCTTTTTTAGATTATGTTTTCAATTTCACCAACTAATATTGGGTTATTCAAAATTTTTATATCTTCTCAATTTGGTCACTCCTGTATCTAGGTATCTGACCATTTCCTCTATGTTTTCCATCCTGTTAAAGTAAAGATTTTGGAAATAAATATTAATAAATATTAATCATCATCTGAATTTTTATAGGGTCTGTAGTTATTTCACCCTTTTCATTCTTTATATCATGGATTTGAGGTTGGCTAAGGTTTTGTTAATTGTGTTTATTCTTTCAAAGAACAATATCTTTGATTCATTAATTCTCCATATTGTGTTCTTCATCTCCATTGCATTAACTTCTTCTCTGGTCTTTGTAATTTCCTGCATCCTTTGGGCTTGACTTGCCTTCTTCTCCTTCTTCTAGAAGTTTGAGGTGCAGCATAAGATTGTTTATTTGGGCTCATTCTGTTTTCCTGATGCGAGAATTACGGCTGTAAATTTCCCTCTTAACACAGCTTTTATTGCATCGCATAGGTTCCGGTAAGTTGTATCTGCATTTTCATTTTATTGTAATCATTGTTTAATTTCTTCTTTAATTTCATCTATGATCCATTGATTGTTTGGGAGGGTGTTATTAGTTTCCATGTTTTTATGGAGTTTTTGCTGTTTCTCTTGTCAATCATTTCCAGTTTGATTGCACTATGGTCAGATAATAAGTATGTGATAATTTCAATTCCTTTGCAGTTCCTTAAGCACATTCTGTGTGCTCGTATATGGTCTATTTTGGATAATGTCCCAAACACAGCTAAGAAGAACGTGTGTTCTGATGCTGTTTGATGGAACACATTCCTAGAGGATAGTACCACTCTGATACCTTCTGCAAAGGTCTATTAAGTGCATTTCTTCACAAGTTTGGTTACATCCTGTTACTTCTTTGCTGATTTTTTGTGTAGTAGATCTATCTCTTTGTGTCAGTGGGGTGTTAAAGTCTCCCAATACATTTGTGCTGTTGCTCATTTGGTTTTTCATGTCTGGTAAATCTGTTGGATGTTCCTATGTTGGGTGCATATATATTTGTAATTGTTATCTCATCCTCCTACGTTACCCCTAACAAGTATGTCATGACTTTTTTAATATCTTTTATTCACTCTTGGCTTGAAGTTTATAGAGGACCACCTGGGCAACTCCTTGAAAGAAGAGCAATTGTCTCCATTTTGGCAGTGCCCTACCCTATTTCCATGTGTTGACATGTACAGAGCTGGCTAGGAGTTTTCTTTATCCCTTCAATTGACTTTAAGCAATGTATATTGGTCTAACTGAGGTGCTGGTGGTGGGAGTCTTCAAAGACAGAATGCATGTTTCCCTGGTAACCCCCACCCACTGCTCTTTAATATAAGTCAGATTGAGATGGAATGAAGAGCCAGTGCTCCACATTGTTGTCTGGGATCAAGTTTGAGGCTATGACTTCCTGGGGCTTGAAGGATTACCTACCAGAGATGAAACACAGACTACCGAACATTAGACACTGTCTCAGTTGTGTAGCAGATTATTCTTTCTGCACATCCTTCTCTCTGCCTATCACTGAGGTGAATGCAGGCCTCCTCCTCGCGCAGTCCACAGTACTCACCTACTTCCTGCCATTCTCAGTCATTCATCCTGAAACCTCTCCTCCTTCATGACTGAATAAAACCCAGGTTTGGCCCTGGGTCAAGGCCTTTGTTCTGGATGGCCATCACCAGGGCTGGGTTTAGGACCCCTTGGCTCCACATAACTATAAATATGCCTCAGTGTCTTTATTCTTGCTGTGGGTTGAACTGTTAACTTATCCATGGGATTACAAATATAAACTTCCCAGACTGAGATGAGGAACAGGAAGGGCCCTCTATAAAGCTGACATTGTCAGTGACCAGAAAAGCTACTCCTGCTTTTTCTGGGTTCCTGTCACATGGAGTACTATTTTCCATCATTTTACTTTCAGCCTATTAATTTGTTTTTTGTGTGTTAAATGTGTTTCTTGTATACAGCACATTGTTGGCTTTTGTTTCTTGATCTTCCTTACCAATCTTCTTGTTTATATTGATGAATTGAGGTAATTTATATTGATGGTTATAGTTGATATGTATTGGCTTATCTTTGTCACATTATTTTCCTACTGTAGGAGTCCCACTTTTCACCTGTTTAATTGCTTGTTATGTCTTATGCTTCTTTTCTGTTTTTGTTCTTGAAGTAATGGTTATTTTTGTGTCTTTCTGAAATATCTATCAGTACTCTATGTAGGGTTGGTTTGGTTGTCATGAATTTATTAAGTTGTTCATTGTCATGGAAGTATCTTATCTCTCCATTTAATTTAATTGTTTTTCAGGATACATCAAACTTATTCGGAAGTTGTTTGCTTTTAGGACTTCACATATCCCATGCCAAGCAGCTCTTCTTTTTTTTTTTTTTTTTTTTTTTTTTTTTTTTTTTTTTTTTTTTTTTTTTTTTTTTTTTTTTTTTTTTTTTTTTTTTTTTTTTTTTTTTTTTTTTTTGCTTTGCTTTTCTGTGTGTGTGTGTGTGTGTGTGTGTGTTTTAGAGAAGAGTCTACAGGGTCTTCAGGGTCTCACTGCTAAATTAGACTCATAGTGATCCGCCTGTATACAGCCTCCCGAGAGTTTGGATTACAGGTGTGCACCACCATACACAGTCTCAATTGCCATCCCAGTGCACCCCTGGAGTGGGGCCAGCAGCCCTCGGGATCAAACCCCTGGCCCCGATCCTGCTTGCAGGTGCTTTAATCTGTTGAGCTATTTGGCCAGCCCTTCCAAGCTCTTCTTGATTTCATGGTCTAGGTTGAGAAATCTGCCATTGTTTTAGGTAATTTTGTTCTCTTTAAAAGCTTTTAAAATTCAATTCTTTTGCTGAATTTATGGGATCTTGATTATTATGTGTCTGGGTGAAGTTTTATTTTGATTATGGCTAGCTGACCTTGTGTATGCCTCACTTAATGTGTATTCAGATTCTTTTCCCATGCTTGAGAAATTTTCTGCTACTATTTCTGCGAACAGTCTTTATGTCATTTATATCAACTCCAGCTGTTTCACTGATACCTATTAGTCTTATGTTGTTTTTCTTTGCATCATCTTGCAGCTGCTGCATTGCTATTCTCTGGTTCCCAGTATTTTTTAAAGATCTTTCCTTTCATGTTCACTAGCTGCAATGCTATATTCAAGGTCTGAAAGTCTATCTTCAGTTTAATTCAAGTGATTTTTGTCAGCTTTCAATGGAATTATTAATGTCCTATATATCTGTTTGAGTTTGTTTCATGCATTCTAGTTCTTTTCTGTATTGTTCATTCAATGTTCCTATCATTTTTCTATTCCTCTCTTTTCTTTTCGTGTACGTCTTCTTTAGAGGAACTGAGCAATTCTTTCACAATTATTATCATTTCCTTCTTTTTTTGAGAGGTTACTACTGATCTGCTCTCCTCTATTGCCTGATGGAATTCCTTCTTTCTCTCTTTCTTTCTCTCTTTCTTTCTCTCTCTCTTTCTTTCTTTCTTTCTTTCTTTCTTTCTTTCTTTCTTTCTTTCTTTCTTTCTTTCTTTCTTTCTTTCTTTCTTTCTTTTGGCAGAACCAGAGATTAAACTCAGGCCCTAGTGCTTGCCAAGAAAGTATTTATTCCACTGAGTCATCTTTCTTTTTTTTTTTTTTAGATGTATTTGTTTGTTTCAGGGTCTCACTATGCAGCTTGGACTCATGATGATCCTCCTGCTTTCAGGTGTCCCAGCTCTGGGATTATAGACATCTCTACTACACCTCAACTCTGGCCAGCTCAGCCTGCCCTTGGAATGGGGCTGGTGGAGTATGTAGTGTGAGGGATCAAACCACAGTCCCTGTGCTTGCCTAAGTAGCCACTATATTCTGCTGAGCTATCTTGCCCACCCTGGAGTTGTTTCTTTACTTCAGTTGCTATCATTTCAGAAATTTTAGGAGTGTGACTTTGAAGTTCCTCTATGACTTTGTCTCCTGGACTTGCTTTGAAAGGCTGGAGGCCTGAGATTGTCTTTTTCTCCTTCTTTTTGACATTTTCAAAGCTCCCAGTGTTCACCCTGCCTCTTCAGTGATAGTAGGGGGTAGGTGGTGGATGAGCAAATCTCTTATGGGAATAGAAAGACAGGGTAGGCTCACCAAAGCTCCTGCTGTATTGCTATATTCAAGGTCTGAAAGTCTATCTTCAGTTTAATTCAAGTGATTTTTGTCAGCTTTCAATGGAATTATTAATGTCCTATATATCTGTTTGAGTTTGTTTCATGCATTCTAGTTCTTTTCTGTATTGTTCATTCAATGTTCCTATCATTTTTCTATTCCTCTCTTTTTTTTTTTTCGTGTATGTCTTCTTTAGAGGAACTGAGCAATTCTTTCACAATTATTATCATTTCCTTCCCCACCAACTTCAACCTTGGTGGGGTGGGACAAACCTCATCCCAAGGATCCAAGGAAGAGGAGGATAGGCCAAAGCTCTGCAATGCTCTACCAATGGTGGGTGGGGGAAGAAGGGGTTGTGCATGATAAGGCTCACCAAGCCTCCTGCTATGGTGAGACAGGCAGTAGCAGCTCAGCGGAGCTACCATGATGGGTGATGTTTGGAGAGGTGGTCACATCTCAGCCAAGCTCTGGTGATATGGGAGAGGGTTGCATCAAGGCTCACCAGGTCCCTGCAGCTGTCCTGGGACCACATAACTTCTGTATCTATAGGACAAGCAGCCAAAGGTCACCTGAGCTCTGGTGAGGGTCTGTTTTGTATTTTTGAGACAGGGATTCACTATGTGTATGAATTCACTATGAGTTCAGGATGGCCTTGAACTCACTTTGTAGCCCAGCTGGCCTCGAACTCCTAGTGTTCTTCCTGCTTCAGTGTCCTGTACTGGGATTACAGTCCTGTTTCACCACTTGGGGATCCAAGCTGAATATTTTAGAGCTGGGAGGGATTCAAATGTTCCTCCTCCATCAAGAAGGAAAAACAGGCAAACCTTTGACAGGTCTCCAGCCCTTCCAAAGCAACTCCAAGAGACAAAGTCATAGAAGAACTTGGAAATCATGCTTCTTCTTTCTTTTATTAAGAACGAAATTGGGGCCCAAGATGGTACCAAAAGTGAAGAAAGAAGCTCGTACCCCTTCCAAAGCTGAAGCCAAAGTAAAGGCTTTGAAGGTCCAGAAGGCCCTGCTGAAAGGCATCCACAGCCACAAAAAGAAGATCTGAAAACCACCCATCTTCCACTTTTCCAAGTCTCTATGGCTCCAGAGGCAGCTCAGTTATCCTCAGAAGAGCACTCCCAGGAGAAACAAGCTCAACCACCATGCCATATCAAGTTCCTCCTGGCCACAAAGTTAGCCATGAAAGACAGGGGACAACACCACACTGGTGTTCATGGTGGAGGTCAAGGCCAATAAGCACAAGGACAAACGAGCTGTGAAGAAGTTCTGTAACATGGGCATGGCCAAGGTCAATACCCGTGCAGAGGAGAAAGCGTATGCTAGACAAGTTCTCCATTGTGATGCTTTGGGTGTTACCAACAGACAGGATCCTCTAAGCTGAGTCCAGCTTCAGAGTTCTAAATGCACATTTTTTTCTCCATAAGAAAAAGAGAGAAGTTGGGATCTACAAAGGTTTAGTCCTTGTTGTTCGTTTTTATTCTAAGAATAAAAATAAAACAAAAAAGAAAAAACAGGTATTATGAGCTTCAAAATGATTCTCTAAGGTAAATAAATGTGTGCAGAACTATGGAAAGAGGACTAAACCAGAGAGACCCATGCCTTGGGACCAGGAAGCCTGCAAAGATGGTAATTATTGGGATAGCAGTGATTCCTCAGCCCAGATTCCATTTCTGTTCTCCTCACCTACCCTCCCGACCATCAGAAGTTCCAGCATCCCCCCAGTACAGGTGGAAGGCCCTTCCTGAAGGACACTTATTCCTAATTCCACTGACTTGGGAGCAGGGCCCTAAGCCCTGGGACCCAGGGCCTTCTGTCTCAGCCAAGGAGCCCCTCTGTGGACCACACCAGGGAGATTTCTGGGCCCCAGGTGATCTCCCAGCCCAGCTCATTGGGTGCAGTGCTCAGTTTCAAAACCTAAACTGACTTCTTTTTCTCTTTGTGGACACTGTACGTGATTCCTAAACCTTGACAGTGTCTTTGATCTTCTCTGGCTGACCTTTTCCAAAAGTGAGCTGTTGGGTGCTGGAATTGCACAACTCCAAGTCCAACTTCCTAACATACACAGTCACAGGTGTGGTCGAGAGCATGGAATCCTTCTGGGAGAATTCAGAGCACCATGTTCTGCCTTGTACTTTGTCCCCATGCTGTCAGCATCCCCACCTCCCTGGCTGATGGAGCTGCCACACAGCACTGGGCATGAGAGAGAAAGCAAATCTGCTGAGGCCTCCAGAGAGATGGAAGAGTGGTATCCTATTGTATAAAACCCATATCTTCTTTATCTATTCATTGGTTGATGGGCATTTGGGCTGTTTCCAACATTTAGCTATGACAAGCTGCACCACTAAAAACATGGGTGTGCATATAGTTCTATGATATGATACTTTAAATTCTTTGGGGAAGATATCAATAGCTGGATCAAATGAAACCTCTACCTTTACGTTTTTTTAGGAATCTCCACACTGATTTCCACGATGGTTTCACCAGTCTCCACCAACAGCAAAGGGTTTATTTTTCCCCACAGCTCTACCAGCATTTGTTGTTAGTTGATTTTTTGGATAGTAGCCTTTCTTTCTGGAATGAGATTCAATCTCACTATCTTTTAATTACTCTCAAATAACCAGTGATGCTGAACATTTTTTCATATATTTATTTGTGGTTCATACTTGTAAGTCACTGAATTGTTGAGCCTGGACTCAAACATAATGTTCCCATCTTCCTGCTTCAGCCTCCCAGTGTGCTGGAGGCATACGGCACCACACCAGGCTCTCAGAGGCATTTCAAGCTCGAGAACTCCTAAGCACACGTTCTTACTAATAAGGGCTCCTACCATCACCCTGCTCTCACCTGCCAAGTGTGCGCAGCCAGGGGTCCATCACTCACACTTGGTCCCTAAGTCTTCTGAATTCTGACTCCCGAGTACCTCTGACTCTGCCCTCCCTGTTGTGGGCACTGTCACCACGCCAGCCCAGACTCCCAGCTTTCACAGGTAGCAGAGAAGGAGCCAGGAGGGCAGCCCACTCCCTCCAGCCTGGGCTCCTCCCATCCACCTTGCCAGAGCAACTGTCCCTAAAATGGCCTTTCTCTCTCAGGAAAACTCATGAGTGTCTCCTTATGGCACTGGGGTAAATCTAACCTTTAACCTTTAACCATTCAATTCCCTTAGGAAGGCCAGCTTGCCTTGGACAAGGAAGCTTGGGCTAGTTTTGCAAAAAAAAGAAAATAATAGGGAAAAAAAAAGGTCCTTAAAACATCCTTACCCCCTTCTACCTTTATCTTGCCCTAGACACCAAGAAAACCAAGCTATAAGAATCAAACACAAAGAATTGCTGCATTGGTATAGGAATGTTCATTATTTCTGATTTTCCTATTGCTTATGCCTAATCAGAAGCATTTAATTAGTACTACCAATTGACTTCATACTGCTGATAGAAATAATGATCTATTAGGGGTTGAGGAAAAAGCAAATTCTAATATGCTAGCAGTAAATTTAAAACTCTATCCTCAGAGAAGCTCTGTTGAAACACAATTTTTATGTATTTGTCTAGCTAGGATCAAATTCATGGTGATCCTCCTATCCCAGTCTCCCCAGTACTGGGATTACAGGCATGCATCACCATGCCCAATTTTGTGGCTGACATGGCATGTGGTACTGGGGATCAAACTTGGGTCCTTGTGCTTTCCAGGCAGGTGCTTAGACCACCAAGCTATCTCCCCAGCCCTCTTGGCTCTATTTCTAATTCACATAAGCCTCTCTCAACTTGCTGGTCTTTTGTGGGCTGCCCTCCCCCTCTTTCCTGTTCCCCAGTGTCCCACAGACAGAGACCTCATTCAGTCTCCAAACCCTGGCTGTGTGATCCAGCTGTGGCTGGTTTGGAAGGACTACAGGCTGCTTCAGCCACCGCCTCAGGTTGCATGCACTGTGAGCTAGCTAATGGAAACTAGGTGATCTTGTTGATGAGCTATGGTCCCAAAATACCTTCCTCTTCTGTGTCTCTGCATTTTGCCATCCCTGTAGGTTCTCGGAAGGCCACGGATGTTCCCTTGGATTCTTTTAAACATTTTAGTTTCTTCTCCAGCATCATTCCTTCTCTACTTTAATCAAATGGAACTGTTTAACTAGATGTTTTATATCCAGAGAATTATTCCCTTCTCTAGACAATGTAAGCTCTTTAAAATAAACTGCTGAAAACTCGGTGATGTTTGATGGATTGGTTTTGAGAATAGCTCTGCTAACACCTTCAAGCAGAGTCATGAGGCCACAGGGTACAAGTCTGGACTTTGAAGAAATTATTTTGGCAGATGCCTATAATCTGAACTTCTACAGGGACAGCAATGGGCACTTGGACTGTAGCGAATCTCTTCAGGCCATCTGCCTGGGAGCAACAGGACGTCTGGGAAGAACCTTTCCAGCTATGATTTATAGAGCTTCCTCATTGACCCCTTGCTGGTGGCTCCTCTGGTCTGTGTATCTTTCCACAAGACCCAAGTATATGACAGTCTAGGGTTAGGCCCAGACTGACAGTGCAGTTCGGCTATGGTGTGGTTGTTTTCTGTACACAGCTTTAAAAAAATTGAAGGTGAAGAGAACATGGTCCAACTGTGTCCATGCAGGAAGCTGTACCCTCCCACTTAGTTTACTTACTTTATTTTTCAGAGTTAATCTTGCCCTTCCTACTATTGGTTGGCCCTGTGGATTACAGGGAATGCTAGTAAGATGCTTACTATGCTGACATCGAATGAAAGGAAGATAATGCTTTGCTAGTATGAGACGTTATCTTTTATAGTTTTGGGTACTCTCATAGCAACAAAAACAGACAAATGCTGTCTTTGAACATGCCCAATCTTTTCTCTAGAACAACAAGCAGCATGAAGTAAATGGGAACAGTTATCAATAGAAGTGGAACACATTGTACGTGCCCAAAACAGGGGACACGAATAACATCCATTTGCCAGATTTCCTTTCATTTCAGTCCCCTGGGATCAACCCTTTGGGAGGTACTGGGCAAGGGACCATTTGACAGACAGGGCAAGGTAGAATGATATTTCTAGCTTCTGAGCATGACAACTAAATTCCTTTGTTAGACCTCTACTATGTTGGTAGTGCTTCTGTGATGGTCTAGTGATAAACAGCTCAGCCTGTTGATGACCTGGCACTTCAGCAAGATACTGCAACAGCAAAGCAAGGCTGGTGTGGCAGGAAGAATCCTAAGGCTTGGGGTGGTCATGGGTTATAACTGGCTATTTCAAGCACTTAGTTGTTTGCATGACTTTGTTCTACCAAGTGTCAAACCCAAAGCCTGTGCAGCGCTAAATTAAATCCCCAGCACTTTTGAAAGTGTTTTCAATTTTGAGACAAGATTTTACTAATATGCCAGGCTGGGCTCCAACTTGTGAGCCTCCTGCCTCTGACTTCCAGAATACTGGGCTTAGACATGTAGACCACCACGCCCAGCTGCATATGCGTATTTTGAAGAGAAAAATCAAAAGGTCTCTCATAAATGTGTTGGAATTTTAGGGCTGAATTTTTATGGTTCTTTGGGAAATGGAGAAAAGGCAACTGTGGGGCAATTGTTACTATTACAAAAGGTAATATAATAAAGTAACTATAATTATAATACATTTACTAAATGTGAAGATAGCTATATTTATAATAATGCTAGTTTGGCTGCTGGTAACATGACATTAAGACATAATTACATTAGAAAAATGGGAGAGAAGAATGTTGGGTATGAATATTTTAAACTGTCAATTATGGGACATCATTAAATACTATCTCAAGTTGATAAATAAAATAATAAGTACACTGATGATTAGTAATATGGAGATAACGACGAGAAGACAAATAATGAAAAGAATTTCAATTTCATGGGAAAGAGTGAGAAAGGAGTTCAGAAAGGTCTTTGGCGTCTGTGACAACTTTGCTTTTCCATATTACGCGCATATAGTCCACAGATGCTGGCTTCTAAGACAGCTCTCTTTAGTACTTGGTCTTGGTGGTGGTGGTGGGGACGCCGTGCACTGAGTCTGTGGAACGTGCTTTTATGTGATGCACAAGCAGGAGGTACAAAGGCAGAACACAGCAGCCTGGCAGTTCTGATCAGCTAGCATGGTCAGATTATTGGTTGCAAGGGTAAATTAATGATCATCAGTTTATAAAACTTGGCACAGGGGTGGGGATATAGCTCAGAGGCACAGCATTGACCTGCCAAGCACAAGGTCCTGAGTTTCATTCCCGGTACCACTTTCCAAAAAAACTTGGTACAATGGTACAATCAGGCATTTTGTATGGTCTGTAACAGTCTCATAGTTATAGAAGTCAGCAAAGTCACTACAAAGCCATGAAGCAGTAACAGAGCTAGGTAGTTTCAAAAGAACAAAGTTTTAAAAAGAGCAGTTTCTTCTTTTATTATTAATTTCATTGAGAAAAAAATAGTACCAAGGACCACACTTTTCACAGCAGAAGCGTGCTTTCTTCAGGTGAACAGGGCTCCTAGAGCCCCCAAGTAGCCATCATAGAAGCATGGCTCACACTTTACCCTTATTCACACTGTTGTTCCACAACTCTTTCTGTGGCAATGTTTCAGAGACGTGTCCTCAAATTCAAGCTTTGCAACTGCAAGCCCCTGCAGAAGACAAAGCCCAAGCCATCCATAACAATCTTTGAGTGACAGATTAAGGGCCTGGTTCTCTCCATCCCTAACTGTTGAGGACACTGACCAGGCATCACTGCGGTCATCGCCTTTGAATCCCAGCACTGTTTTTCTGTTTCCACTTTGTGTGACATTGGTGCTGTTACATAGAGTTAAAGCGATATGTTGGAAAATTCATGGCTAATGTCGCCCTGATCGTTCTGCTGTGACTGGCCTTCTTTTGGGCTCTGCAGAGCTCTCTGCCACACATGCACTCCTCAGTGTTGTCTTTTCCTAGACTCCACAATCCTCGTATCCATCACAGGAAGTAATCATGGTCATACAGGAAGGAACCCAGCACAGCTGTCCAGAGCAACAGGATTTAAACATCAAAGTATCCACTTCAAGACTTCCTTCGGGCGTGTTTCCTGATCCTCGCTTACGGTTCTATCGTAGCTCCCTCCCAGTGGGCCACTTCGCACATTCCCTGAGTATAGATCACACCAATGCGAGGGATTCTGTCTCCTCGGGAGGAAGTAGACGTGAGTGCGCCCTCCTCTCCGTGTATTCTTCTGGCTGTGAGTGACCCCAGGGTCCAGATGGCTGTGTTCACTGTCAGGAACAGTGATGGTGCTGAGCTGGAACCACACAGGCGCCGGGGGAAGGCAGTCACTTTTCACATAGCTCATCACACCTATGCTGGGTGAGAGTCTGTCCTGGTGCCACAGTGCTGCCTGTGAACACCTGCAGGGCTTTCTGCAGGAAGCTGTGCAGAAATGAAAGAGGGGGGAGAGGATGGAATTGTGACAAATATTATCTACCTCACAAAATTTCTATTGCATGTATCATTACAATTGTTGTCATTAGTTTCGAAAAAACTGTAAATTTCTAAATTGTCCCCAGAACACTTTTAGATTTGAAATTATTTCCAAAGGGTCATTTTCATATCTAGTCAATAACAATGCTAGTTTCTTTCTGCTTAATTAAATTATTGGTCTTTGTCATAGAGTTAAACAAAGGCCATTGTAGAGGGCGCTTCAGTCACAGGTGTGATTCTTTAAAAGCGTTGACTTACAAGGAGATAGTATCATCCTCGGGAGAGGAGCATTTCTCCTATCAACAGGGCCGGGTCTGCATTTCAGTTTCAGGGTGAGAAACCCTGACGTGACTCATGCTTGAGGTTCAAAACCCCGACGTGACTCATGCGTGGGGTTCACAGCTGCCGTCACCACAGTGGTCCAGGATGGCAGGGTGCTTGCTCGCAAAGGTCCAACTTTGCCACTGCCCCTCAGAGTTCTAGAAATGAGTAGGTGCCAGGAGGGTCTGTGGGCAAACAGGATAGCCACACACTTTATCTGGGAAGGCCAAGTGAGCATGGCATGATTGGGCTAAAATTTTATTGTGATAAACTTCAGAGGGTTTTGTTTATCTGTTTTTTGTTTTGTTTTTTTTTTTTCCGAAATTTGAGGCAGCATATCAAAATGTAAAGCTTTAAAATGAAAGCCCAGTATGGGAGCTTGTCTGGAAGGACTTGTCAAGAGGGTCTTGCCTTCTTCAAGTGGCCAGGGCCCCAGGAGGAAAGCCACGCCCTCTCGCACTGCACCCCTGGCCTTCCTGCCCATTTATTTCCCATTTGATGCCTGCAGCACTTTATAATTATGACCCCAGTTCTGATCTCCATTCCTCCTTGAGGTTACTGATGGACATCGATGGGCCTGGGATTCTGCTCAACTGTTTAGCACTTACAAATTTATTTGAACATAGAAGCACCAGTGCCTAATGGCCTCCAATGACACAAAGTACATGGAGGTTTGAGAGGAAACATAGCATACAAGATTAAGAATCAGAGCCAAGGGGGCCGGAGATGGCTCAGTAGAATAAGCGCTTCCCTGGGAAGCACAAGGGCTGGAGTTCAATGCCCAGTTCTGCCAAAAAAAAAAAAAAAAAAACAAAAAAAGGATCAGAATTCACTTCTGATCTTAACTCTTAACAGTAATGTTACATGATCTTAGGGCAATTTGATCTTTTGTTCTATTAGGTATAATCATTTTATATCTGCCTAGTTACATAGAAGTAATAAGAAAATATTACTTGTTTGAAGATTTTAGGAAGTAAAAAACCACTACAAAATACAAGTTTTTCTCTAGAGCCAATCTTAAAGTGTTAGCAGATCTAGCATCAGTTGCCAGCAGGTAATTTCACTGGAGTTACATTTACAAAATTCTTGAGTGTGTATTGAAACACTTGACATTGATGGCTTTATTGCTATAGTAGTAAACAAAATTTATAACAATGAAGGAAGAATGGATAAGCAAACAGGTCAATTACTATCTTTTTTTCTATAAACTAAATGAATTTTATAAGTCATACTGACTTTTGATCTTTTGAGACACAATGCAGTGCATTGCCTAAAATCTGTCCTAGAATATTAGAACATTGGCCCATTGAAAATGGTTTATTTTTAATTTATGAAATTTTGGGAATTTGTAAAACGTAGGCAGACCAGTCATTCCTGATGGCTATAAATATGGGATAATTTTTCAAGTACATTGAAATGATGGTTCTTAATGACTGTGTAATAAAAAGGTTTTTCTTTAAATTTGAAAGCAGAATTGTCACTTTTTTGGGTTCAGCAATTAGCTTGGACCCTGCATCCTCATGTTGATGAAGATTCCAAGGATGTGGCCTAAGAATGCCAGAACTTATTGATTGTCCAGTAGATTCCAGGACTCTTGAGGCTATCGGTCAAATAAGATACCTGGTTTCTCTCTGTCATCTCAGGCTTCAGTGACTTTGCAAGCCTTTGGCTCAACAATAAAATGTACAGGAAGCTGAGGCTGTAGCTACTGAGTGTGAGGGCCCTTTTGGTACTGAAATACACAAGGAAAACAAGTAAATAAAGCTCCCATTCTTCTGACATTGATTACAACAAGCAAAAGAAGAGGATATTGTGGAAGAGCCTGGTTTCTTCACCTTAGTGTCTGGGCTGGGAGCTCTTTAAGGGACCTCATATTCATTGTGAGATGTTGGGCGTCATCCTTGGGCTCTGCCCACAAGATGATGTGACAGCTGGAAATGTCTCTTAAGGGGTGACACAGCCCTGGCTGTGAACCCTGTGACACAGGATATCTGGTGGCTTCAGCATGGTGTTGGGGGTGCGTATGGGAAAGAGGTGACATTTGAGATGAAAGCAAATATATGTAAGTGGCAGCCACATGTATACCTCCTGGAAGGCCCGGGACAGGAAGAAGCTTCAGTACTGAGAGAGAAAGCTGTCCCGGGGCCTTGGCTGCAGCCGAGTGAGAGGAGGGCAGGGAAGGAGGCTGGATGGATGGAACTGTGTGGCCGGGGCTGATGGAGAAGGCTGTGTGAATGCACCTACGTGAGGGGAGAACCCTGCTGTTAGGAAGCACAGCCCTTTAGCGGGGTGAAGGCGGAACCCGTCATAGGCCCACGCATTGTGTCTCAGTGTCTTCATGTGCGTCAGTGACACTTTACACCTAAGAAAGAGGTGGCTGGCTTGGCAGAGGGCAGACGTGAGAGGACAGTGGAAGAAGGCTAACTCCTACAGTCACAGGGATGTGTCATGGTACCCACAGGGCAGATCCACCAGCTGTAACCCCAGCGCTTGGGAGGCTAAGCCTGGAGTATTGCCCTGAGTGTGAGGACAGCTGGGTTCAAGGCAAGACCCTGTCTCTAAGTAATTTAATTAAATAGGTTCCTAGAAAACAGGGTTGGAGTAGCAAATTTTGTCCAGTTTTGCCTTGGGCCAAGCAGCAGCTGCAGTCACTGCCTACAGACCAGCAGCTGCAAGAGGCAGTAGTGGAGGGGTCATGGTGAAAGTCTTTGCATTTTCAAAACAGTTACGGCTTCTATGTATTTTCAAGATGTGTACAGTGCATGACTTGATGTTTACCATTTAGAATGACTAAAACTATTAAATTTAGTTCATCTAAACCTATTTGAGTAAGATCAAAGAGTAAATAGAAGATAGTAAATGTTATGGAGATGATTAAAATCATAGAAGCCATAGATTAGATTAGTCACGTGCTTATTAGAATACAGACTCTCACCTAGTGATGTAGGTGGGACCATCCCTTGTGTTTGTTTCACACAGTGAAACAGTGGCTTCTGGGATGACAGGGTATATAAAGAAGCTTTTATCTATTTTGTTGTCCTTTAATGGGATGTCACTGCAGAAATTTATGGCATTGTCTGAACTATTTAATATCTCAGAATTTCTTTTTTTTGTCTTTTTGAGACAGGGTCTCATTATGCAGTTCAGGCTGGTCTCGAACTCACAATAATTCTCCTGTCTCAGCCTCCCGAGTGCTGGGATTACAGGCCTGCGCCACCATGCCCGGCTATCTCAGCATTTCTGTGTGTAGTGTCTCATGTATATAATATACATCACATAAGCTTTTGTTAAGAAAAGGAACTCTCACGTGGTGACCTTATGCTGGCTTGGCGTAGACCTCCTATCATCAGGAACTGCAGCCTACAAAAAGGGTAGGAGTCTGAATGTGAAAGAAAATTTTTATCACCCTAAACAATCCTGATTTTACATTTTTTGAAAACATGTACATCTAGAGGGCATAATTATAGTTAGTACACCGTGAAATTAGCAATAAGGCATTGTCACAGCCCTATAGAAACTGGTTGTTTAATTTAGTCTTTTACTAAGTGCACCTTTTAGTGAGAAAACCTTATTGTAATACCCAACAATGACTTAACCTTTTGACAATGACAGATGTAAACATATGACAGCAATATATTTAGCATTTGTTGGGGTATCACCCACAAGGCTATGGAGCCTGTTGGAGCCCCTACAAATGAACTCGGACTGCAGAATGATTTCAGACAGCTGCTTGAAATCACTAAGGGGGTCCTCGCTGGTAGTCTCAAGCCTCAAGGACTTTTCTTTAATTATCTTAAATTTTCAACAGTCTGAGAATTGGATGATAACACTTAACACATTTTTTAACCAATTAAAAATTCCCAACTTACTGGACAGACAACTGCATGTGTTACATTCTTTGCACCAATCTCGAAACCCTTGATCTGTTGGCAACCTGGGAAGAAGCATGCCCTTAATCCTAATGACCTTTACTTATAAACCAGCTTAAATTATAGAGGAATGCTCCAGAAAGCCAAAGATGTTGGAGGATCACTACGAGTCTGAGCTCCATAGTGATACTTTGTACTGAATACATAAAACAATGAAAAAATTAAATTAAAATCCAAAGATGTAAAAAAAAGTTGTTCACTTCACATAAAACAGTTGTTTATAGACTGTATAAACAACTACATTTAAGACATTTGTTTATAAAATCAGACTGCACTCATATATTTTTCCAAATTGAAGTTTAATAATTTTTTTTATAACTTTGTGTTTGAAATGACAACTAGGGGCCGGCCAGATAGCTCAGCGACTAAGCGCCTGCTTCGGCAGAGTGCAGCTGCCGGGTTTGAGCCCCCCTTGGGGGGTCACACTGAGACAGTGATTGAGACTGGTCATGGCAGCAGACATCTGTAATCCCAGCGCTTGGGAGGCTGTGACCAGGAGAGTCACTACGAGCCCTATCTACACAGTGAGACCCTATCGACCCCGCAAACCCTGTACCAAATAACAGAGATCTCATACAATAAGGATTTGGAGGGGCCAGGGAGATGGCTCAGTGGAATAAGTGCTTCCCTGGCCAGTGCAATTCCATGCACCCCTCCATCATGTACAGACTCCATCTCAGTCATCTCTTCATGTTCTGTTGCCTACCCAGGCCTTCTTTTCTCTGATCAGTGTTTCTGGGATCTCTTTCTGCTGTAAGACTTAATATAATTCGGGTTCATATTATCCCTCATGTGGATTTTTTCTTTCTTCTCCCAGTGTCTATGGAATCTTTTGTAAGATTTAATACAGCAAGAATGTGTCTAAAGGGCCGGCCTCATAGCTCCACAGACTAAAGCGCCGACTTAGGCAGAGCTCAGTGGCCTAGGTTCAATCCCCACCTGCTGTGCTAGCCCTGTTCCTAGGGTGCACTGAGATGGCCATTGAGACTGGGCATGGTGGCACATACTTGTAACCCTAGTTCTTGGGAGGCTGAAAACAGGAGAATAGAGACACTCTGTAGGCCCTGTTCTAAATACAGGGGGAAAAAATTAAATTAAATTAAAGGTTTACTTTCAGTGGAATAAGCACTTCCCTGGCAAGCACAAGGGCCTAAGTTCAATCCCCAGTTCCGCCAAAAAAAAAGCTCCAGCATTATATCTCTCACAAGAGCCTGACCCTGTCTGACTGCCTGTAATATTTCTAGCTCACTCCACTGCCTACAACACCCTGACTGAGAAAACCAGCCATGCTGGCCCTTTAGCTACCAGTTCAGAGCCAAAGTCGAGTCTCCACGGAAAGCACTTCTCACTGGATTTGCGAGACCACCTCTCCAGGGAAGAGAG